>CM042186.1:8643968-8694654 GCA_023539305.1 Ilex asprella | reverse complement strand
AGATTCAAGGGAAGGAGACCTCCTCCCTTGCCTATAAAATGGTTGAGGTCTTTTCCTTTCATCATTTTACTTTTTCACTTGTTTTTACAAGTGTCCACTAATTGAAAATCTTATATTTAAGAGAGTACAAATATTGTGGATAGTTAATAGTTAATAGAGTTAAAATTTTTAATAGAGTAATTTTTTTGTGTGGGTTAAAATTTTATTAAAATTAAACGTGTTAAACGAGTCGTGTCGTGTTAACCGTTTATTAAACGATTCGTGTCCGTGTTTAAATTTTTTACCCGTTTATTAAATGTGTCGTGTACGGGTTTACATGTTTTTCACCCGTCACCCGTTTAACCCGACACGTAACCGTTTAACCCGACACGTTTAACACCCCTATATATAATGCGTTGCTTGGGACAATTGCAAAATAGGACAGGCAAACATTTTCTTCTCTTCTTGGTTTGCTCACCGAGGCTTTTCTCAAGCCAAATACATTAAAATTTTCATTCGTTAAAATTTTGAAGCCTTCTTCTTTCTTTTATCCTTACCACAAAATTATTTCTTCATTGACATTTTGATATATTTAACTAGTGAGTTAATCTAGTTTGAGTTGTTCATGACTTTTCATATTACGAGTGCACGTTTACGAAAAACGATTGTTGTATCTTGGAGGATAATCGTCATTGTCTTATTGTACCGAGATTCATACTCTGGGGGGGGGGAGAAATTTATCCTTAAGGACAATGATTACTCACGTCTCGACCAATAAATTTTTGGAAAAATTTCAGTCATACCCTTTCTAATTTACCATATCTTTAAAGACACCCCATCTATTATTAAAAACATCACTGAGACCCCTTCTAGTTTATATTTAAACATCACTAACAACCCCTGTCATTAAACCATTATAATAAAAATAAATTATCTAAAATATCAAAATTGCCCCTACGTAAACTCTAAACGATATTTCTACATAAAATTCGAGTCAATTAAAATTTATTTTTTTACATAGTAAAATTCGAGCTGACTAATTTTTTTTACATATTAAAATTTGAGTTGATTAAAATTTGATTTGAGCTTATTAAATTTATTTTTTTACGTATTAAAATTCTAGCTAATTTGGTAGCCCTGATTAAAATTCGTTTCTAATCGATTAAAATTTATATTTTTTTATTTATTAAAAATCAATTCAAGGTGATTAAAATTTATTTTTTACGTATTAAAATTTGAGTCAATTAAAATTTATATTTTCTGTATAAAAAATGGACCGATTAAAATTTAATCAGAGTTGATTAAAATTTAATTTGAGTCTCGAATAGAATTTTAATCGGCTTAAATTCTATTACATAAAAAAATATAATTTTTAATCAACTTAAATTTTAATATATAGAAAATAAATTTTAATTATTTCTAATTTAAATATGTAAAAAATATAATGTTTAATTGACTTAAATTTTAATATATAGAAAATAAATTTAATTAGCTTGAATCAAATTTTAATCGGCTCGAATTTTAATGCATACAAAAATTTTAAAAATAGATGGAGGTCTCATTGAAACATGTCTATCTAGAGGGGTTATGGATGAAGTTTTTCTTAAAATATGTCATAGGTAATTGAATAAAATTGTATTCTAATTAACACTTTTAATTTGATCGGAGGTGTCATTCAAGATTTAGAAAATAGAGGGAATATCCATGAAGAAATGGTAGACTAGAAAGGGAGTGGGCTGAAAATTTTCCTAAATATTTGTGATTTCTCTTAATTATTGTGTTTTTCATTCATATCCCTTCAACTTTTACAACATGGACAACTAATTCATAGGGTGAAACAACAAATGTTAGGCTAGCCCCACTTTGTTTTAAATAATTGTGTCATTTTTAAATCTCACTGTCATCGACAACAAAGGCAGCCCATTGACCATTCGCTTTTGTTGTGTTTTCAAAGAATAAAAAATTATAAAAATTAAAAGTCAATGCATTTTATAATTCTTTTATGGTAACAAGTACAAGTTCAAACATTCTAATGCTATAAGAATAATTTTAATGATTTTAAGGGGTAAAAGAAAGCTATAAATAAAGAGCTTGGCTACATTTATAGGGTACTAATTTCATGAGAAATGTATTTCCTTTGATTTAGTGTTATGATTTCTAAATTCCTATAGAATTTTTATTAGTATCTTGAGTACGTTGATCATGTACTGTGTGGATTGGGGATTAAATTCTAGTAGCCAATAATCTAATCAATCGCTTGTCAAAGAGACTTGGACATAAAATATGAATCCAAAAAGATAAATAAGCAGCTTGTTCTTCTTTAAGATGTTGATGAAGACCAAAAAGAAAACTAGGGATGATAAGAGAACATGAAGGGGGTGAAATGATAAATAGAGGAGATCAGGGCAAAAACAATTATTTCAATAAATCAATATTCAAAGTCTGAATAAAAGCATTACAATAATCTATATAATAAAAGTATAATGATTTTGAATCTAAGAGATAAAGAACAATTCAGATCATTTCGAGACCAAAAAAAGACATCATTCAAAAGAAGATATTATTTCAAACTGTCTCGAGCTATTAACATCTCAGATTATCTCAAATTTATTAATCCGATAAACCACAATAAGCCTTATAAATTTTTTTCCCGCTCAAAATTTTCTAATTTTACTTGCCATCAATCACGTCTCAAATTTACCTAATCTCTTTATCTCTCAAATCTCCTTTGTCTCTTCTCCATATCTCATTTTTATACCTCCCTCTATCTTTTATATTTTCTTGACAAATCCAGTCCTAATCAAATCTTCTTTAAATCTTTCAAGTTAAAGAAAGGACTCAATTAGAATCCCATATCTCTATATATCTCCTTTCTCCCTCCCTCTTCTCTCTCACTGACGCTCCTCTCTTTAACCTCTCAACGACGACTCTCCATCTATATTTCTCTCTCTCCCCCTTATTTCTCTACTTCATCCCACACCCACACCCACACCCATTCATATACCCACACACCCACATGGCAAACACAATCTGTGGGAACCCCCTCCCCCACCATCGACACACAGCAGCCCACCAGTCCACGATACACGTGAATTTTATTGAAAAGTATAAATTAAATCTCTTGTATGTATAGATAAATTTGATGAACTTGAATGTACTCAACCTTATACATGTAAATGACATGTGGTAGCTGACCTAGTTAATCTCTAATTTTCAACCTATAAAACTTACCTTTTATCTTTTCTCTTTTGTTCGTTTGTTTGTTTTTTACCAAACAAAAACAGTAGTAAAGAAGTCGAGCGAAATGTTCATAAATTGGGCTTATTACTATTTATCTTTCAAGTGAATGTGGAAGCCGTCTTATGCTCTCTCCTTTGCACTAATTAGGATCCTACAGTTCAGCCATCCTCCTTTACTTTCTTTTTCAAGGTCCATTTCATTTTTTAAGGTTCCTTTGTCTAGCGAAACAATGATAAAAAATGCAAGAATTTTTTTTTTAAAAAAAATTTATGTGTTTGGTTAGCATAAAAAAAAATGATGAAAAAAAAAGTTGTGATCTATAACTAGCTTCCTATTTTACCCATATTTTTCTTAAAATATTTTATTGGTTATTAATTCTAAAAAATTTTAGTATGAATTTGATTAATCATATAATTTGACCCAAAATCTTTTGTATTGGTGATTATCTTAAAATTAAGTTTCGAGCTATGTTTTTAAAATTTTTTAGCTTTCAATTATAATTTCATTTTTTAGACCGATTTAATGTAATTAAATGTAATTTAGACAATAATAAAAAAATTCTTATAACTTTTCTTTCTTTCAAATAATAGAACGAATTTTTTTAAAAAAAATTCGGTAAATTTTTCATTATAACCAAATACATGTATGAAAATATATTTTCTATCATTTTCTTTTCTTTCACTTCACTTTCTATCATTTTTATTTTTTATCATTTTTTTCTTCCTAATCAAACTGGCCTTAAGCGAAAATAGAACAAAACATACCAAAAAATACTGGAGGTTCAGTTTGAGAGTAGTGGAGAGAATTCAGTCTATTGCTGAACAGTAGTGATTATATTGCATCCATGAACCATCACACATCAAATGCAACTTTCATAGCTGAATGTGGTTTCCAGGCTCTTAAGTCCATAACAATCTACAACTTTTCTTGTGCATACTTGAGTTGCCAAGTTGCCAAATTGCACGACATCAATTCGCTTTTTTCATGAGAGACAGACCCTCTAAATAGTAACTTATTATAAGAAAGTAAAAAATAAGAAAGGAACAAAATCCTACTTCCATTTGCTTGTTTATTGCAATTCCCAGAATGTTTCGAGACATTCTTGCACAACAGACAATTATGAAGGTACAGCCAATGCTAAGGAAGAAACAACACATACTAACCGTTTTTTTAATTTAGCACCAGGGCCACTCAGCATCCCTCCATGTGAACTTACGATCCCTCCCGTTCAGATCAGCCACAAGACAAGAACCAGTTCCCTCAACTTGCAGATGGTTCTGTGTATCTAATGCAAATGCCTGACAGCTTTGAAGTTTTTTATCGCGTACAAAAGCTGCTTCTCTATATTCAGGGGAAAGATATCTTGGATGTTGGATAAATTGAACATTTTTCCACCAAAGCTTGACAGCCTAGGAAAAAAATATTATGGTAAGTGACGATAAATTGAACAAAGGATAGAGCGCCTAACTCATCAAAATTGCCTTTAGATTTGAACTTCTGCTAACTCAGCCAATCAGGTAATATCTTCTACTTCAATACTAACAAACCATTGATCTACTACACCACTTCACAGTATTAAAATCCAGATACATGACTTGCAGTGTTCGACCTTGGTTGAATTTTGAATGAGTAGGTTTGTTGCCACGCAATATGTTATGTTTCCAAACAAATCAGTATTGCCAAATGGATTTATGTTCACACCATACATCAGACTGAGCATTCGAAGTGTTAATAGCTTGTCCTTTTTGTGTAGCAAATTCCATAAATTCATTCTAAAGATGGAATGTCAAGGCATCGTGCAACTACACATACTGGTCAAATCATCTACATATGCAGCAAACTACAGATATTATTATACAGAATGGAGATGATCACTTAAGACTACACTGACCGCAATCCTTCATGGCTATTTATTTTGTTTGAGATTTTTGACTTCCATTAATAGCTTCCTATAGGAGTGTTTGTAAGGAGAGAAGGGAGAGAGAGATGTCATCTAACTCACCTGCCTTGACTTGAACAGTTTGGAATCATATGTCATGCCATGTGATTCAACCCCACTAGATTGGACAAAGGAACAAAATCATAGGATATATTTGTCAACATTTGTGATACCTAAATAACTAGGCTGACAATATGTTTCTTTGTTATAATATCTCTACTGACAATGGACTTGAACTTGACACATTTGCATAAACTAGATGCTTGAGATGCTATAACATCAAATAAAATAAACAGTTAAACACACAAGTGGATATATCTATTTCAACCATTAAATATAGAGTTTCTTTTTAAACCTTGATGCCTTGGTTCACTACGGCCAGTCCTGTGCTCGAAACCTAGTAGCAAGCAACATAGCTAAATCCTCTTCAAGGGCACCCTTCAGTTGTAATAACAAAACTTCAGCAGACTCGGTCATCATTTTACTAAAGTTTTCAATACTATTGGTATCCTATAATTATCACAGACTGAGTTATCCTTAAGCTGGCCTATGGATATTTCGAGTACTATTGGACCTCAAAAGATTTGTAGTCTATCAGACTTTGAGTTCAACAGTGAGATCCATAACCAAGTCAGGGCCATGTATGTAACTATCATATAATTTAAAATTGCTTACATGCCAATATATCCACAGTGCAACTTTATGGGGCATCAACCAGAAAAACATTGCATGGTCAATTGCCAGTGCAGACGAGACTCTTTTGGCTGTCAAGGAAGCTGTGAAATAGTCACCAAGCTTGGGATGTTGAACTAAAATTGTTACAGACAGATTATCCCCAGGTGCATTAGTTCTAATGCTCCAATTTCCCAGCATATCCTGCAATTAGTTCTCATAAGCTTGTACTTAAAGAGTAAAGAATCAAAGGAAAATGTCAACATGAGCAAGAAACATATTTACATTACACTTACGTAAGCCAATTAATCGTGCATGACACTTCCGTACAAATTCATTCGACTTGGTGATATCCTTAGACCATTACAGAGTGCCTTGTTCTGAAATATGTTCATTGGCATCCTAATCCTGACTTATTTGTATAGGTAGTTTTTGAACTTGCTATACTTTACAGATTCTATTATTTGTAAAATTATATTTCTTTTTACATATTTTATATATTCTTTCTTTCTTTTTACCTTTCCTTCAGGGTAAAGTTGCCAATCATTTAGAATCAAGACTAATGCCTCCAAATGCGCTCAGTTACTTGCAATTTTGATTTATCACCTATGGCGAGGGAGAGCAATACTTAATCGTTCTTGTCCTTGAGCTATTACTCTATGCTAAAAAGACCATCCACGATTCTTATCTTAGTATCTGTCATTAAAAAGCTTAAACTTAAAGTCATTAATGTATTCCGTGGCAGAAGAAATATCATACATCATAAGAACCCAACATGTTCAAAAACCTGCAATGACGGGTATTTCTGTGGCCCTCCTACTTCCAGTTAGATCATTCTCAGTTAAATTACGAGACATATCCTCACATTTATAGGAAACAAACAACCACCCCCAGACATTTAAAATATAAGATGGAGACCCCAGTTTTAAATTTTATTAGAAAATGACATTTACCATGGTCAAACTGAACAAAAATAAATAACAATAAAGAAAGAAGGGAAGTTGTAACTGCCCTCTCCCAGCCATACAGGTGAGGTAAGAGTACAACACGAAACGGTTATAAAAATACAAAATATAGGAAAGATATGTCAATAAATATGTATGTCCATATATTTTGTACGTTGTATTGTTGATAAAATTTAATCTTGATGATAACCTTTCAAACTCAAAAAATAGTCACAAACCCTTATTTTCTGGTATGCTAAATCTAGCTGGCCAAAGATCATTCCCAGTTTGTTTTGCGTACTTAGTAAACTGATTCAACTTTTTGAACACCAGATAAGATATAAAGCACTAACACGAACATTGACGCTACACACACCATAGATCCTAGAAGAATAAGGCACAGACACAGCCTGGACACACTACATAAAATTGTCTATAATAGAATAATACTAAATAGATATCAATGTATCCAAATACATGTCGACATCATAGATCCTAGAAGAGTAAGGAACAGACACAGACTGGACACACCATAAAATTGTCTATAAAAAAATAATATCCAAATATATTTATAAAAGGTTAACAAATCACTATTCCATGATAAGTAAGTCTTATATCATGTACTCTAAAGAATTTTAGACTAATAGACCATAGTAGTCAATGATCACTCATTTACTAAAGGAAATGTTTATAATTGGAATGGTTCCTTTCATCTTTTAAAAGCCATCGACTTTAGCAAAACCTTAAAGTGATTGATCTTAGGGATCATACATCTATCCGAGGCATAAGGTGGTCAAACCTAAAATTTCCGTACTTCAACAATCACATGTTGGCAAGCATACAAGAAGTGTGAGCCGCATAAATAAGTTTATTGGCATTGACCTAAGAGGTGTCAGATACTCCGCTAAGGGATTGGCAGACACATATATGAAATCAAGATTTTTAATTCCTTAATTATAAATATGGCCAAAAGAGTATCAAACATGTGTCCGATACAAATATGTCATCTTCTTGAAACTGTATGCACTGCTTAATAGATAAGATACAAAGAAAGAGGATGCTAGCTTTATTATTTGCGAATGCATGACATTAACCATGAACTGGATGAGAAGAGTATAACTCAATGTTGTAGGTAAAAAAAAAAAAAAAGCACGAGGCCACTCTCTTTTCTATCAACATTATACTACCAATCAAATGTAAGAGAATAATTAGACAAGGATACAGATGGAAAAGCAAACAGATGGACATGGGACCTCGGCTGTTGTATCATGAACTCTAAGGGAGTACAATACACAGAAAAAGTGAACTATCAGAATTTCACGAAAGGAAGAAATCACATAAACACACAAGCACAAAAATTAGTTCGAGAAAAGATGGAATAACATTTTAATAAACACCAGTAGCCTTGATAAACGCTATAAAAGGAAAACAGTGAAAATAAAGAAAGCAAGGAAACAAAAGGTAAATGGCAAAACAATTCTTTAGATGTACCATGAAAGGGCTGACATGAAGTGGTTTTGCGACTAAATCAGATTTTGGATTAAAGACGAATGTTACTCTTTCACCCCATGGAGTATTGGTTACCTGTAACCAGAAATCACCATGATGCTAACAGTTAGCTAACATATCAAACATCATTACCGAATTCAACATATTTATTTCAATATCAAGAAAGAATTTTGTACCAGCATAAAATAAATATCCCCATTGATTAATGAGTTCGTGAAAAAGAAAATGGGAAACAAAATGTTAGACATGTGCAGCCTACGTAGCAAAATCCTAGTCAAAGAGAAATACGGTGTCTCACGAATATGGCGTCTCACGAATATGGCCATCTATGACAATGTTGGGAAATCGTAATCTGATAGCTTAAACTTCAATTTGAAAACACGAAATCAGATACAACAATTGTATGCAAAACAAATGTACAAGGATAGTAAGAATCATAATCTGATAGCTTAAACTTCAATTTGAAAACACGAAATCAGATACAACAATTGTATGCAAAACAAATGTACAAGGATAGTAAGAATTGTGAAGTATTTACAGAAACATCTGGAATATTAATGTCAGACACGATATGACATGGGTATAGTTATGTGATAACAATTAGAACTTTCCTACAATTAGATATGCACCCAACAATTGTGTTCGACATTTCTGAATGAGAACCAATCCATTGGAGTTCCCAAACTACAAAACTTGCTAACGGCCAAAAAACATGTGGAGTTTAATGATTGATAGTAATTTTTACAAGCTTTAAGAGGTTTAGCGTTACTCTGCTGTGGTATTGTTATCTCTTATCTGTGTATCAGTCAATAGTGCCCTGACATAGTATGGGACAAGGTCAAATGCTGAAACGCCTTATCTACTATGTGGTGCAAATGTGAATGCTCCAAAATTCTTGTTAGGGAATATTCAAATGGAAGGTTCCAGAATGTTAAATTTAAGTATGTGTTGCAAAAATTATTTTATTGGATATCATCTGAATTGTAAAACACTGATCAGTAATAATAGAGTCCATCCATGTGGTCCAGAATGTTGGCTATCCAATTTTCACCTATGGTATTTTTAGAATGAGGTATTCTGTGTTTTGTGCAAAACAACTGTGTTCCTACCATCATGTCATTTTTGTTGTAATGACTTCATGTTTCGTCAATATTTGTGCTTGTATGGACCATTTAATTGGTGAACTACCATTGGAAATGTTTACATTCTTGAAAATTCTTACACACATTCCTTTCGAAGCCACTTGTATCAGGAGTTTTAGCTGTTCTCATTTGCCAAAATTACCTTCTTCCTCTCCATGCTTATTATATGAACTTCCGTAAGCAACTAGGCTGCAAGCATGTTTAGATACTTCCTCTGGCTATCCCCAATACCTACGATTTGGGCACACATGAAATGGGCATTTTTTTTAATATTCTTTCTTCTTCATTTTTAAATTTTTATGCATGCACATGTAAAGCAACACATAGTTTGCCTCCCCAGGCACCGTAGGGCCTGTAGGCTTGCATACTGGGCTTCCCTTCTTCTTTTAGTTTTTTTCTTTCACCTCTCTTTTTATATGTTAAAAACATGCAGCATCAACGTAACATCCTGCATGCGAGATGAATCCTGTATACATCTTTAAATGGAAGCCAGGACCAGTTGGAAAGTTTAGTATAATAACTCTAGCATCTATGAAACTATTCCTCTATGTTTTTGTCAAACACAATTGTTGGGTGCATATCTAATTGTAGGAAAGTGTAGTATACCTATTTAGAAGTAACACACATTGTTGATATGCACCAAGTATCATGTGCTAGCACCACAGTTGAGTTTCTAAACCTAAGATATGGAACTTTCAACTGTAATTGACAGTATCATACAGATTTTCTAAGTTATCATTGAGTGTCACTGGATTCAAAATGGTATCCTCTGAAAAGCTCTTTTAATTCATCTCCATTTGGTAGGAATGTTGGTTTGAGCAACTTCAAAGAGAGCGGTCCAGTAGTGAGAATTTAATTCAAGAAATACGACTACGAGCACAGACAAAGCATATAGAGTTATAGAACATGTTGATGTAAAATACTTTACAAAATGAGCAATGCATTTAACGCTAAAATAGTTAAACGTATAGTGACTAGTCACCTCAGCAATGCATTTCTTCAAAACCCGGGTAGAGCCTTCTATATCGTAGCAATAATACAAACTCAAAGGATTTTGTTCGTAACCCACGCTGGGAGGTATTGTCAAGAGGAAACTGTGCAAAGATGCAGATCATTAAAATTGTAGAAAAAATAATTCAAACTAACTACATAAAACAAGTGATAACACAAAAAATGTACAGTTAAAATTAACCAAGCAAGGCTTAAAAAGGAACTCAGACTTCCCCTTCAAGTTCCATAAACTTACTATCCAGAACTCCAATTCCAATATAATCAAAAAGATAACTGGAAAACAACAAAGAGGGAGGACTTTACAACGTCACAGTTCTATTAAAAAACTAGACTCAACAAAATTCTTACATTGACAGACTATATTCAGGTGTATAAAGTAAGCACAACAATATTGATGATAATAGTATAAAAGCCACATTCCATTTCAAACTGCAATTCAATCCACACATGTAAGATTCAGAAATAAGCTTAAATTTAATTAGGAGTCCTCTGCAACTTTAGGCACCAGTGCGCAGCCATTTGCAAGTGTTTTTTTCTTCAAATTCAAAACATATTTGATTACTATTTCACCAATAATATTGCTAAAAAACAAAATAAACTGGGAAAAAATAAAAATAAAAGGTTCTATACTAGCAAATGATCCTTTGGAAACACTCAAAAATTCAAAGCAGCCAGAAATGAAATTCCATAATTTAAATGAAAAATGAGACAAAGTACTTACATAGGTCCACTAGTTTCGGCAATGCGGCGAGCTTCGTCGGCAGAGAGATGGTCGGGTGGCGCGTGGGGTGTGTGGTCAAGGTTAATGAGTGCATAGCGGACGGAGTATTTGAAAGAGTGGCGGACGGGATGGCGGCGCTCATGCCAGACTGTGCCTTGATAGAGAGATACTGAATCCGAAGAGGAGGAGCTGGCACGTGGGGTCCACACCCGGCGGAGGAGGTGTCGGAAGAGGAGGAGAAGAGAGAAAATGATGGAAGTGAAGGAAGCTGATAGGATGGAACAGAGAAGATAGAGCAGCTCCATTTCTTGTGGCCTTTCTGACAGGACTTTGAAATGTGTTTTGTGTGAATTCCACGGTAAATTCAGGGTAAATCCCATTTTCCTCCGGAAAGATATAAAAAAAAATTGTAATAGAGTCCACTGTCTTATTTTTCATTGAACATCCATTTTTTTAATGTCAATTTAACTAATTAAGAATTACAAAACAGACACATATGTTCAAACAAAAATAAGACAGTAAACCACATTGTGACGTTTTTATTCTTTAAGGAGATAATGTGAAAAAATTAATCATTTGGGAACGAATTAAAAATTTTTGTATTTCAAGGGACAAAATGAGATTTTTTTTGTAAATTTAAAACAAATTTATCAAAATATGATACTTTTAAACTTATTTATCAAATTTTAAAATCTTTTAAAAAATGGGGTTATTTTGTTAAAAAATAGAGTCAATAACACCACTTTTAATGGTTGGTTAGAAAATGTTATTCATTGTTTCATCAGATGTAAAAAGAGATTATTAAATCCAATGAATTCACTAGTAAAAAAAGTGTTACTTTTTAATTAGTGTCGTATTTAGGAAATAAATTTAAAAATATTATATTTTGATAAATTTATTTTAAATTTGTCATAGAATGGCAAATAACTCTGTTTTGTGGTGCGTGAGTACATATTCAACGTAACACTTTATATAATAAAAATTAAAAGTTAAATAAAATATATTTTATTTTTTTACATCGATATATGCATAGGGGTGACAATTTCTGACTCAATACGACAACACAATTCGAACTTGATTATAACCTGACACAAAATCAAAATAACTTGACACACGAACACAAATGGAAAACGGTTGTGTTTGGGTTTAACACGCCTAACCCAAATTTGACACGCTTAATCCGATTATTTATTCGTATTGATACTAACCCAAAAATGATCCGATAATTACACAAACATGACACAATAATTTAAATGCAAATGACACATTCAACCCATTTATAGAGAGTATAAAAACAAAAAAAAAAATCCAAGTTTGAACGGTCAAGATAACCCTAAAGATAAAAATCTAATTCAGACTTCACCCTCACGAGTCACGACCCTCAGCCACCCAAGAGGCTAGGAGACCACCTTCCCCTTTTCAGCCATAAGTCCACCCACTAAAGGCGGACATCTGTAGAAGGTATGTTGTAATCAATTCATCTCTGTCCTTTCATTTCAGTTTAGATTTATAGTAGAAGGTTTTTCCCATACCCATTCCCCCTCAAAACTTAATTTCATAACTCAGTCACTTTTATACTTAATTCCCAGACCCAGTTTTCTTAAAAAAACGTCATTTGCAATGATGTCTTCGCCCCATAAAACGTCCTTTTAAATAACGATTTGCATTTGATTTTTTTTTTTGTCTCAAAACGTCATTTACAATGACGTTTTTAAGAATCCTCATTTATCATGACATTTTTAAGAAGAATTCTTAAACGGCAGCTAACGGGGGCGTTTAAAAAATAGAGTGTTGAAAACGTCATTACAAATGAGGATTCATGCGAGTAATATATCCCCTGCTCCTTTCCCATATTAAAAAAAAACCCTAATTAACCAAATCCATTTTACTTCTTACTCACCCAAATCCAAAATCCCCTTTCCCAATCAACCTAAATATCTCTGTCACTCTCTCCACTCCAACCAAAGAATTCTACTCAGGCATACGCAGGTAACTTTGACAAAGAGCAGTCCGACGAAGAAGATCACTAACTCGACGCCTAGTTCGTAGCGAAGGATTTCTCAAAAATGAAGATCCCAAATCCCAGTTACCCAAATTCGAAATCCCCTTTCCCAATCAACCCAAATCTCTCAGTTACCCGCTCCACTCCTCCGACAAAGTCCACTCAGGCGCAGGTAGCTATCTCCGACGAAGACCACTCCTCCGGGGAAGATCACTGCTCCACGCACCCGGCGACTAAGCAGTGAGCTCCATCGAGTCGATCCACCTTGCTGCGATTTTGTGCCTTAAATCGATTCAGAACTCCAACGACTGAGCGCATCTCCACACACGACTTTCATTTCCATCGAGTCCTCCATCCATTTTGCCCTAAATTTCACATGCTCAAATTGCCCTAAATTTCAGAAGCTGAAATTGCCCTAAATCGATTTTGTGCCAAATTTCACAAGTTCTATTGATCAAGTCATCCACCAGTCCACCTAGCTCCATCAAATCCTCCATCCATCAGATTAGAGATCCACAGGCATTTCCATTGAGTCCTCCACCTTCGACTCGCATCGAGCAAGAGGTCTACTTTCTCTTTCTATCGTTCAGTGACTGTAACCAGTCACTCTATTTTAGAATATGAGTTATGATAATTTTGATAATTTTATGAGTATTTGCTTGATGCAGCTTGACCTAAACAGATTTCCTGTTTTGCTTCTCCTATCAGAATTTTCTGTTGGCGTGTACCAGAATGTTCTGTTTTGAAATAGATTTTTTATGTTCTCTTATAAACAGATTTTTTCTACTATTTGTTTCTTGTAAATTCTAAAATTCATTCAATAAAATTGTGTTGGTTTTAAAAAAAAAGTAGCTATGATTCTGAAATTCATTCATGTAAATTCTCTTGAAATTCATGCTGATAATTTTGATAATTATATGAATTATGATGTAATTTTGCTAATTTTATAAGTCATGATGCAATATGATTTGCAAAATTCTGATTAAGTGTTTGGAAAGTTTATAAGTTGTGATGCAATCTTATTTTATATGCTGTGATGAGGCTACTTATTTATGGGGCAAAAAAATTTTAGTTGTGATGCAATATGAGTTACTAAAGCTCTAATTATATTAGCTATAATTTTATTAACTGTGATGCAATCTGAATTACTGAAGCATAAAGAAAAGTAGTGAGTTTAGAGCTTGTGAAAAGTGGTGGAAAGTTGTGGGGGATTATCAGTGATTCCATTCTCCATTCTCCATGCTCATTCGATTGTGCTCTAAATCGATTTTGCCCAAAATCATTTTTTTCCCTAAATTGACTTTGCCCAAAATCGATTAAGAACACCAATTCTCCATACTGCCTATGCTGCCAATTTTATCTACTATAATTTTGTTTATTGTCAACATGCCATCAATTTTAACTTCGGAAATGGAAGAATGATTGAGTGTAGTCTACTTTGCATAGTATTGAAGTCCTAATACTTAAGGTATTAATTGACAGGAACATCTCGAAGATAAATTAAGAGGGACACAAAAGTTTCTATTGGAGTTGGCTAGTGCACAATACTCAAGTTTTCATAATACTTCAGGGGAGGTTTTGATCTTTATTGGCCTTTTGTGTAAAAAATTATTAGCAGTCTTTATAAATTAATATCCTGATGTAAGAGCCAACCATTTTATGTACATAATGTGCTCTTTCCTTAATATTGGTGTCTTCTAAACCATTTTAATGATGCAGTATAAAATTTCTCATTCAATTCAACTCAAGTGGCCTTATATGAGAAATGTTATAATATTGGTGTCTTTCTTTAAAACGTTTAGAGCTTGTGAAATTCGTCTTAAAAGTTGTGGAAAGTTGATTATTGGTGTGAGCTGGTGAAATTGAAAAGTGAAAATGAGATTGGATTATGCTTAGATTGATGCACTGTCGAAGAGTTAAACTTAGACTTGGAGCCTTGTGAAATGGGTGTTCACCTATTCTTATGACTTGTTGAACCTTTATATGCAACACATTGTTAGCCAATCGTGATAGCACTTGCAACTGTTGTTGTAATATCACTATTGCTCTGAATATTCACCTCTTCATACACTACGAACCTATCTTCATACAGTACTAACCTATCTTCTCGATAAATTCTACCAGCCTAAACTTATTTTGTGGACAAAAAAGTGTTTTAGATATGTATTTGTGTAGAACTTTGGTGGCCAACCTATAGTCGATGGGTGATTGAAAATTAGAAGGAGTTACACGGTTTATTTACATTTGAAATCATGAACAAGCAAAAGTTGTTGATAAAATCATGAACAAGCCCAATTGATTTTAATGTTTTGGTTGTGTATACACACTAACTTTTGATGTCTTTATTGTAGAATTGTTAACAATGACTAGAAGAAATGCTTCTGTGTTGTTTTATTGGGGGTGGTACCATATTCAAGAATCATGATGTTTTACAATACGATAATGATTATAAGCGTGTGATAAAGGTTGCTCCTGACACTACTCATTCAGCTTTGGTTGATAGGTTGCATGATTTGACGGGGATAGATAACAATAAATATAACCTCAAACTTATCTGTAGATTTTCTACTACATTGGGAACTAATCTCTTTACATATATTCTATTAGAAGTTGTTGACAACGATGGTGTGGAGGCAATGGTGGATGTTGTATTTGACAATCAAGGTGTTAACAAAGTGGATTTGTATGTGAGCGAAGAAGTTAGGGCAGATGACATATGTGGAAGTAATGAAAGTTGGTCTGATGGTAGTTCATACTCTTCCATGCTCAACCAATAACCATATATCCCATTGACCTTTCAATTATGGTGGATAATTATTACACTCCTTTAGCAATGTAGTGTATGGAAGAATACAATCGATATACATATGCACATGCTGAAATAGGGCCTAGTACTTTTCCCGGATGTTCATCCCAGCAAGACTACGATGCTACACTGGGTAACGAGGGGATGAAAATGATTGCAATTACCTCGACAACGGCGCCAGTGGACCCTATCCAAGAACTTAGAGTGCATCAAATTGATAATAATACATATGAAGGAGTGTGTGCTAATAATCAAAATGATTATTATGAACAAGAAGAATTGGATAAAGATTTATTGAGTGATGAATTTGATGATGGTGATTACGATGCTGAAGGTAATTCTATTAAGGATGATGGTGAGGTTCCTATGAATGAGCCAGAGCTAACATTTTTCTCAAACGTTGAATCGGGAACCCATAATGAAGTTGACAGATTGGGCATTTTGCATGGAATTAAAACATGGGATCCTACAAGACCAGAACTGGCGAAGGGAATGGTGTTCAGGAGTAAAAAAGAGTTGGAAATGACAGTTAAATTGTATTCAATTAAGATGCACCAATAATATGTTATTGTTGATACAAACAAAACGCGTTGGGTTTTGAGGTGTAAGATGTATGTACAATATGGATGCAAATGGAGGTTACAAACATTTTTAAAAGCGAAGCATGGAATGTTTGAGATCACAAAATATTAGGCACCTCACACGTGTTTCTATCTAATGTTGAACCAGGACCACTGTCAGCTTGATGCATGTTTTATTTCTCAATGGATTGAGATTGTGATTCGGGGTACACAACACTTGATGGACCAATGCATGTCATCATTGAAATGGTAAAAAAAGAGTATTAATATTTGATAACGTACAAGAAGGTGTGGAATGCGAAGAATAAGGCTATAGCCAAGGTTTTCGGTGACTGGGATTGTTCTTACAACATCTTGCCGAAGTTTATGGGTGCTCTTGTGAATTACAATCCTAGGACGATTGTAAAGTGGCAATATGAGGCTCGTGCTCTCACACACAACATATTTGGAAAGGTGTTCTTCGCATTCAAAAATTCTATTGATGGGTTAGTTCATTGTAGACCTGTAATCATCATCGATGGCACATTCGTAAATGACAAGTATAAACATAAGCTTCTTATTGCTACTGGGATTCACGCTCAGAAGAAGATTTTTTCTCTAGAATTTGCCTTTGTTCATGAGGAGACTAGTGAAACCTGAGGCTGGTTCTTATATTATCTATGCCACTCTATTGTGCCGAATAGAGCTGGTATATACTTAATCTCAGATCGATATAAAGGTATAATCACAGTGGTCAAGAAACCCAATTTTAGGTGGAATGAGACATATGCCTATCATCGTTTTTGTCTTAGGCATGTACAAAGCAATTTCAATACACATTACAAGAACATGTATTTGAAAAATCAAGTGTGGAAGACTGGGGCAATACATCAGATTCGCAAGTTTAATTTGATAATGGAAGAAATTAAAAGTATAGATCCTGAGGCATGGAAGTGGTTAAATGATATTCCAGCACAATAGTGGACACTTGTCCATGATGGTGGTCGGCGATATGGAACAACCACAACCAATGTTTCTGAGGTATTCAATGGTGCATTGAAAGGTGCTAGGATGCTTCACATTAATGCATGTGTGATATTCATATTTTATTGGCTTGTAAAATACTTTTGTGAATGCCATGAACAAAAACAAAGCTACATTGACAATGGTATGGAGTACTCAGTTGAAGCAATTGAATTCACATGACCCAACCAAGTCAAAGCAAGAATATGTACTATTACACCATTTCGCATGCGACGTGAAGTTGCGTAGGTGGTCAGTAGTAATGATAATACACATGTTTGTATTGATGACTAGATAAGCAGTTGTGGAAAATTTATAATTTATAAAATTGCTTGTTAATATGTTCTGGCCGCATGCTAATCTAGTTGGCCTTTTGGTTGATGGAATACTTGTATGTGTAGACACCATCCGTGATGTACAACAGTGGAGTATCACGTGCATTGAGTTGCTCGAATTCATACCAACAAAGGGAGTGATAGATAAGTCCACTCTACGACTTAGTGTACTGGCCGAACATTTGATTCACGGGATTCCAACTGATGTGACCGAGCATTTTATAGCATGTTACGCCTGATCGTACATTCTTTTGTTGCTTGGGGGGTTTTTGTTTGGCGACAAGTCATCGAGTCAGGCGAAGCTTATGTTCCTACCATTACTTGAAGAGTTAAATGTGGCCGACACTTTTAGTTGGGGTGGTGTGGCCTTATCATGGTTATATCGAGAGATGTGTCTCGCTAGTAAGCGGGACGCGAAGGATATTAGTGGTTCACTTATTCTGCTTCAGGTAAGTGCTTGCATTGTTCACTTATTTTCGCACTATTATGTTGTTGTAACTATACATATGTACAAGCAATGTATTATATATGTAGTTGTGGGCATGAGAACGTCTGGTACATATTGTTCCACAGAGGGTAACCTATGGTGCAACGGTGCCCGATGAGGATCGTGCAGCATTAGATGGAGTTGGTGTAGATGTTGGTACTGCACATGACGCAGTTGATGCTCATGGTGTACATCATATCCATTGTTAGATGAAGAGGAAGTAACATAGGATCCTACAGTTGTAGGTGTAGGCCTTGTGTGAGCTAGGCCGCGTGTTAGAGGTGGACGACAAGGTCGGGGACAGGGGCGAGGGAGATGGCGTGCACCACATGCACATGATCACATTGATGTCTGTGTGTCACAGGTGACACAGGTTGTACCACAAAATGTTGAACAAAAGGTTCGTAGATAGCCAAAACGACGTAGGCATCCACCTGTGTGTGGGACATGATGTTCATGTATTTGTTGCATTTTTTTTGTTCTACAATGTACAAATATTTTGAATGTTGTACATATATTGTCACTTACACAATCATGTATAGTTATAGTATTCTTCAACAAAGTTGTCACACACATAATCAATATTATACACACCAAATCCAACTCACTTCAACATTACACATACATTATATTTCACATATAAAAATCAACACAACAATAACATAATCTGGAGAAAACAACACTAACATACAACTTCTTCACATAACAATAAAATAATATTTCTACCCTCAAACACTAAAATAACACTTGTTCCGACATCACTACCATAACATTTGTCCACACAACACCACACTAATTTAACACTTATCCAAACAATATCGACTAGACAGTTTATCATACAACACTAACATCACAGTTCACCACACAACACTAACATCACAGTTCACCACACAACACTAACATCACAGTTCTCCACACGACATGTTTCATGGGTCAACATCTTCATAAAATATCTCAAGATCAAAAATACATCCAACTTCTCCACTTAGAAGGAAACTTATACGTGCTTCTTCTATTAACCTTCTACAGCACCTTCTCGTGCGATGCGACGAAGGTTGTAACAGTTAAGGCGAATTGTCATGCAATTGTTCTCAGCTAAAAAATGATACAATGCTCGCTCTAGTTATTGAGGTGTCTCAACTGGCATATGGATGGCAATTTCTAGAGGCTTTCGTAAATTGCAAGTTTGCATATCTCCAATAAGATTTTCTCGCTCCGTCAGACGATATTACAATTCGGTCCTCATTGTTCTTATGACCATGCTAGAATAATGCAAACGAGAATTCATTGGATAGAAGAACTCATCCTCTAAGGCCCAATGATAATCCATATTTTCATATAAAGTTCTAGCACTATAATTCTTGTTGCAAATAAGTTTTCTTCAATTACTTGCTTAAAAACGGTGAATATATAGTGAATACACAAATCTCCCAATAACTGACCATATCAATACAAACAATGTCTTGAAGTGACAACTAACCACTTTGTCATAATGCTGAAGAAGAAAAAATGACTACTCGTGACTACTTAATGCCATATGTTGAAGTGACTACACTCTGAATAGATTTCAGCAGATCATGTGGTGAAGTGACAAAATCCTGAATGAGTTTCAACATACCATATGCTAAACTAACTTAACCTTGAATGAGTTTCTGTAAACCATGTGTTGAAGTGACAATACACATTTGATAAAGGGAAAGACTGAAATGACTTTATAGTAGTCTGATGAATGACTATACCATATATGACCTCTGATCACCACACTATTTAAACACCATTTTGTGTTATATGACCTATCTAACACAATAAGCTTGAGACACTACTATTTAAACACCATTTTGCTGTTCATATGGAAAACACAACATTATGTCTACATCAAATTTCTCTACGGGCTTTAACAATCGCAGACGTGAACGAGTTTGGTTGTTACAAGAGTGGAACGATGATTACAAGAATAAGAGATTTTTTGGTCCAAAAGAGTATTATGCAGGAGTACGACGAGAGTGGGTTTTTCATGCTAAAGAATCAAACGAACTATTTACACAACTAAGAGAACTTGGCATATTAGTGTCTCGTAGACGATCACTAATAATGCAACACCGGAATAGAGAGGACTACGAATCAGTAGTAAAACAAGTTCGAAGATAAAATAATAGAATGCTGGTTCATAGGTCTTTCTATTATATGATCCAACAAGCAAAAGACATGATGAGAACTGCACGTGGACGAGAGTTAATACCAGTTAAACAAAATAATATATTGTCTAATGCACAATACATGTCAGATGATTATATATCTGATGAAGCTTAACAAAGTCTGCATTTGTTCATTGGTGAGATAACAAGACTTTCTAACTAGCGTAGTGTCAAGTCATGTCAGTCTTTTGTATTTGAATTGTTATGTATTTACTTTTTCATTGTGAACTCATTTCATTGCTTTGTTAGTGTAGTCAATCTAGTGACAAGTAAAGTCACTACTTTTGTCATTCACGAAGTACGTCAATACTTTATCAATGTGGAGTCATTTTAATACTATATCAATGTGTCGTCAGTCTACTGATAAGTCATGTCAGTCTTTTTGTCATTGACAAGTTATGCCATTACTTTATCAGTATGGAGTCACATCATTATTTTTCCTATGTCAAGTCATGTTACTCGCACCTAGTAATTGTCATGTAAAATTTATATATATTTGTATTTCGTGTCTACATAAACCAACTGTATTAATTGTGTACATCATAACCCAAAATATGTCTAGGAGCATATCTAAGAGGCAATTCAGTCAAACCACCCAAGGTTCTTCATCACGCAATGAACAACAAAGTTCATCTTCACCCTACGAACGTCAACGCTCGACTGGCCGAGCAGCATGTGGTGTAGACGTAGTTTGTTCAATTTCTTCACACAACAGTAACATACAACTTCTTCACACAATAGTAAAATAATATTTCTACCCTCAAACACTAAAATACACAGATTCTACCGGTGTAACTTGGTATGAACAAAAGTGTGAGTTCCGTAATGAGCCCATCGACCCTTGTCACTAATTTGGTCAAGTTAGACATGTATTTGTGGGGCCTGCAACTAACTCTCTGCCTCTGAGTGTTCGTATCGAACCCACGTTAAGATGGCGACAGTTATAAGACAAACGTTTTGAGCTTGAAGAATACTATCTTTGGCATGGATTAATGGTACTGAAGGCACGTTCGACTGATATATATGATCCACAAAACTCTACCAACCATAACGAGATCATAGTAAGACTTGAACGTGAAACTGATCAAATGCAGCGTAGACTTGATCGTTTGTATGCAATCGACCATCCAAATATTGAGCATTTCGATCCTTATTATGTTGAGATTCAAATTTTGTAGGATCCATTACTTGTTTCACATACAAAACTTTCTGATTATTCTGATTTAAGTGATGATGCATCTTACACTTTTATTTCATCGAGTTTATGTGTGCTGGACAACCCTCTATGTTGATTTCTATATCAACCAAAATAATGACAGACTGTATTTCTTACAATGTCATGTAATAAATTTGTTTTGTTTTAATGTATAAGTACTTTTTCCATATTATGAAATTCTGCACACTTTTGTAGCTCAACTATAAATACTCGATGAACTTATAACATAAAATTTGAATACATAAGTTTTTAACATATACAAAACAATTTTTTTAAAAAAATATTTTTAAAAATATAATTTAAAGTGATGTTTCAAAAAAAGACCGAGTTGGGGAAATAAAGTTTTAGGGTCGACTGGATTTGGGGAAAAGCTCCTCAAGATTGGAATGGTTTTATGACATGGAAAGTGAGATTATAATATTGAGATTTTTATAATCAATTTAGTAAATCATGGGTTAAATACATACTTTTTTGATATATAAGTGTGCTTTAAAAACACCCTTTTACGTTTTTCTATTAAATATATGTTTTACAAATATGTTTTTATATTGAAAAATATGAAATTAAATTATGCTTTTATAAATTTTATTTTCGATTATAAAATAAGTTCAAAATTATTATGAAAAGGGAATTAAATTCTAAAATTTATTAATTTTTTTTTGTCTGATGAATCATGATGTGAGACATAAGGTGGAGTTATTAGTTTTTATGAAATTTATTACAAGTTAGTGGTTGGAGACTTTTGGCTAAGAAAACGTTATTGTAAAAGGCTAAAGGGTAGAAAACGTCATTGTGTATAAATGGCGAGAAGGCGTCACTACAAATGATGTGTTTAAAAACGTCATTGCAAATGACGTGTTTATGAC
The DNA here is from genome assembly GCA_023539305.1 of Ilex asprella. NCBI lineage: Eukaryota > Viridiplantae > Streptophyta > Magnoliopsida > Aquifoliales > Aquifoliaceae > Ilex > Ilex asprella. The sequence continues at coordinate 8,672,007 of CM042186.1, read as the reverse complement.
GATTTGAATTTTAAATTTTTTGTCTGAAAACGTCATTTATAATGACATTTTTAAACTCGTCATATATAATGACATTTTTTAACATGAATTATTAAAGAGCAGCCAACGACGTCAAATAGCTAAAGGCGCAAAAGACGTCATTGCAAATGATGTTTTTAAAAAAAGATTGAGTCTGGGAATTAAGTTTAAAATTTTCTGGGTTATGGAATTAAGTTAAGAGGAGGAATGGGTATGGGGAAAACCTCTTTATAGTAGATTTGTTTTTTGAACTCTGTTGAGATCTCTCAATTTAAATCTATAGCAGACTTTTTTTATAGCGGATTGTTTTTTTAGATCTATAACATATTTTTTATTTAATTTTTGATAGAAGAATTTTTTTATATTTTTTTTAACTCTATTGAGATCTATTAGTTTAGATATATAGCAAAATTGTTTTTTGGTCTATAGCTGAATAGATACCTTAAATCTCATGATAAGAAAACTTGCAAGTCGGTCTCTGTTTACTTGTCACAAATAAACGTTGTACTCTTATTTGTCCTTTCAAATCAGACCATAGTGGTCTTCATTGGCACCCTTGGTAAAGTGAAAGCTTCTCGATGTGTTATCCCAAGCCTATCATGTATATAGGTGGGGGCAACAATGAATATGCAGGGCACATTCTTTTGCATTTTTCTTTACTCAATGTGAATTAGGTTAATCTTTTTGGATAAAAAAAATTAGGTTAATCTTTAGTGAGTGTCAGTATTATTAGGTACCATTTGGCTCATTGGGTACTAGATTTTGGAATGTGTTAAGTTGATAATTATTGTTTGCTTGTTTTATTAAATTAGTTTTTGTTCTTTTGAACTATAGAGAGTTTCTATTCTGTTTCTTTGATTTATTATTTTTGCCAATTGCTTCCTCTAATTTATTATTCCTTTGATTTATTGTTTTGCTAATTGATAATTGCTAATTTTTATTCACTTATTTCTGGTTCATTAATTTTTGTTCAATTAATTTCTGGTTCATTAATTTATATTCACTTATTTATAGATGAATCCCAACAACCAAGCAAGCATGACTGAATTACAAACATAAGGGAATTAATGCAATCAATTTATGAAGAACAGAAAAATCCAATAAGAAGGAGAGCCAGATAGCTAGATTAAGCTAAAATACTAGCTTAAACACCCATATTCAAACCCAAAGAGAGGAAAAGAAGGTTGGCTGTTGTAGAAAGCAGAAAATACGTCAATATTATTCCCCAAAAGCTTCTGAATACAATGTGGAACAACCCTTTTATAAATCCCTAAGGCTGGGTTGCCCTAATTAAAGAATCAATCTTAGCCATTGATGTCCAAAAGAAAAAAAAAACACTAAAATGACCAAGCAGCCCAAAACAATCACCTGACTGACTTTTAAAACTCACATAACTTTTAAAATAAAACCCTAACAACCAAACTGCCCCTAAATATGATTGATAGTCAAAAGAAACACTATGTAGAACATGAAAACATACTAAAAATAGAATTTAGACTAAAATAAACGACTCAAGAAAACATAAACAACTTGTGGAATGATCACAACAGGCTACCACGGATAAGGTGTCTAGGCTTGGTCTTCTTTGGATGTTTAAAGGCTTGTAAAAAAACCTCTCCTATATGCTCTACATTAGTCCCTCCAGGTGAGAGAAAACTTCACCTCGAGTTAGCATCCTCCTCACTGGAAGAGTCTCCATGATATGGCCCCAAGTGACGAACATTAAACGCATTAAAGGTCATGATGTGGCTGGGAAGCTTTAACATGTATGTATTATCATTGATCTTTTCAAGGATTTCACATGGTCTAATCTTTCTTGCATTCAGCTTGTTATATTCGCCTTTTGGATACTGATCTTTGGTCAATACGACCCACACATAATCTCCAACATCAAAGATCACTTGTTTCCTACCCTTATCAACATGTTCCTTGTACCTTTGATTGTTCTCTAGAATCTGTTGTTGTACCTTTTCGTGAATTTGCTTAATACTTCTACCAAATATCCATCTTTAGAACTCATCCGATTTGTTAAAGGAAGTGGAATCAAATTCAAGACACTGTTAGGATTGCGTTCATACACAATCTCAAATGGACTCATCTTTGTCGTGCGATTCTTGGACCTATTAAAAGCAAATTCTGCATAAGAGAGAACCTGATCTCATTGCTTAAGATTATTTCCAACATGGTTGCGAATCAGATTTCCTAAGCTCTTATTGACAATCTCGATTTGCCCATTTGTTTAAGGATGATAGGCCGTACTGAAGTTTAGTTCAGATCCCAATTTCTTTCATAAAGTTCTCCAAAAGTGACTACTTCCTCTCCCGATCAGAAGTAATGGACTTCGGCACACCATGCAAACGATCAGTCTCCTTGAAGTATAAATTAGTGATCTGAGAAGCATCCATATTCTTCCTACATGGAATGAAATGTACTATTTTAGAAAATCTATCAACAACCACTAGAACAGAATCCATACCTCTTTGTGTTTGGGGAAGTCCAAGCACAAAATCCATACTAACATCATTCCATGGAGCACTTGGAACTGGTAAAGGAGTATATAAACCAGCATTGGTAGCTCCTCCCTTTGAAACTTGACAAGTATGACAACATTCAACTAGTCTATTGACATCCTGCTTAAGTTTTGGCCAAAATTAATTGACTCCAACCAAGACATATGTTACGTCCCTGCCAAAGTGCCCTTCATTGTGAAATTGAAGTAGAATTTTTTTTCTTAAAGAACACTCTGGAATACACAATTTTGTTCCTTTAAAAACCAGCTTGCAAACAAAAATCTTGACACTTGCCCTATTCTACTTCTTCATGAATTTTACCAAAGAATGGATCAACAACATATAAATCTTTGAAAGTGACAAACCTTACCACCTCCACATGCAAAGTAGATAGCAGAAGAGACCTTCGACTTAAAGCATCGACCACTTTTTTTGGAATACCAGACTGATACTTCAAACTGAAATTGAACTGCTGTTAGTAGGCTGCCCATTTTCTATGCTAACGGTTCAAAGTATGTTGCTCATTAAAATACTTCAAAGCCTCATGATCAGAATATAAAACAAATTCCCTTTGAATGAGATAATGTTCCCAATGGTAGAGAGTCTGTATGATTGTATAAAATTCCACATCATAAGTGGAATAATTCATCCTCGCCCTATTTAACTTCTCACTGTAAAATGCCAATGGTTTTCCTTCTTGGATAAGTATAGCCCCAATGCCAACCTTAGAAGCATCACAATGGACCTCAAAGACTTTACCAAAATCTGGTAAAACAAGAATGGGAGCTTCGGACAATTTCTTTTTTCAAAATCTGGAAATTTTCTTCAGCTTCAGCAGTCCATTTAAATGGACCTTTCTTCATACATTCTGTGAGAGGTGCTTCAAGTGATCTGAAATCTCTAATAAAACGTCGATAAAATGATGCCAAACCATGAAAACTACGAATCTAGTGGATGTTTGTGGGACTTGGCCAGCTAACAATGGCTTGCACTTTGGATTGATCCACGTGAATTCCTTGTGAAGAGATTTCATATCCCAAGAGCAATACCCAATCTGTCATAAAACTGCATTTCTTTAAGTTAATAAAGAGTTTTTCTTCCCTTAAAGCGGTCAAAATGGACCTCAAGTGTTCTTCATGCTTCTCAACCGACGGGTTGTACACAAGAATGTCATTAAAATACAACAGTACGAACTTTCCAATATATGGTTTCAACACATAATTCATAACACGCATAAAAGCGCTGGGGGCATTCGACAAAACAAATGGCATGACAAGCCATTAATATAACCCTTTTCGAGTCTTGAAAGTTGTTTTCCATTCGTCTCCATGACGGATTCTAATCTGGTGGTAACCACTTTTAAGATCAATCTTTGAGTATATTTTTGCTCTAGAAAGTTGGTCTAACATATCATCCAACCAAGGAATGAGAAATCTATATTTGATGGTAATTTTGTTAACAACTCTACTACCAGTACACATTCTCCAACTTTTGTCTTTCTTGGGCACTAATAAGGCTGGTATGACACACAGACTATTGCTTTCCCAAACATAACCCATCTCTAATAAATCCGAAACTTGGCTTTCAAGCTCCTCATGCTCTTTTGGGCTCATCCTATAATGTGGCTTATTAGGTAAACTTGCTCCTGGCACTAGGTCAATGTGATGTTGGATATCCCTCATGGGAGGTAATCCAGGAAGCAAATTCTACGACATAACATCAAAAAATTCTTCCAAAAGTAGTCAAACCGCAGCTAGACAACTAGTTCCCATGAACTCCTCTTTACCCACCAAAACATAGACTATACCATTCTCTTCCATTTCTTCCAGAAACTTGGCCATAGAGAGCAAATTAACAGCCTCTTTTTTTGTGTGTTTTAGTTATAACTCCCTCTTTAGATGGGACCAAAATAATTTTCTTCCTATCCTTGCAGAAAGTGTAAGTGTTCATATGGCCATCATGTTGCACCTTATTATAATATTGCCATGGTCGTCCAAATAAGATATAATGTGTGTCCATTGTAACCACATCACACCACACCTTATCAAAATACCTATTACCAATAGATAAATCAACTAAACATCATTTAGTAACTTGTACCTTGTTACCTTTCTTAAACCATGAAAGTTTGTAAGGATGTGGGTGCACCTACACCTCCGAATTTAGCTTTAATACTGCCTCTTGTGAAATGATATTCTCACAACTTCCACTATCTATGATCAACTTGAAAACACTTCCTCCAATGGTACAGTGGTTTGGAATACACTATGCCACAGCCAATATTCATGATCTTCAAAACATGGTGCTATGAAGACTTTGTGCATCACAAGGCACTGTCCCACATCTCCTCTAACGATAGCATTGTCATATTCTTCATCATAGATGGGTTCTTCCTCTTCATCTGGTTCTTCTTCTCCATTTTCTTCCATAAGAAATTGTTTTTCCTCACGGCTATTTACCTTTTGGCACTCGGCTGATTTATGTTCTGGTGCTTCACACTTGAAGCATTTATCAATTTCCTAACTAGATTGTTGTTTAGCATTAGTTGTTCCTGCATTTGGTTGCCACAGAGGATCTGTAGTAGTACTGCCCCTTTGAGGTGCCACTTGTGTTGCTCAATTGTTTCCAGCAGTCTCCTTAGGTTGTGGCTTCAAAGTACTATACGACTATCTGAAGATTGGTTGTTCATAGCTCTACTATACCCTCTTGTTTGCTGAATTTCTGCAGCTTTAGCACACTGATATGCAAGTGAAACATTCCAAATATCTTACTGATTTAGTATATCCTGCAGATTCACATGTAGCCCTCCAATATGCCTTGCTACCTTTTGTTCTTCACTCTCGTTTAACTCATTCCTAAGAACAAGTTCAAAGAAGTCCTCCGTGTAATCATCAACATTCCTAGTTCCTTGATGACAATTTTGCAATCTTTGATACATTAATTAGGTGTAGTTTTAAGGAAGAAAAGTCTCCCTTAGCTTCTTACGCATCTTTTCCCAATTAACAATCTTAGGCTTTTCTTGTCTTTGACGTGTTATGATCAGTTGATCCCACCAAGCAGATGCTCTTCTCCTTAACTTCACTGCAACCCATTTCACCTTCTGGTTTTTTGGCACATCCTTTAAATCAAAAACTCTCTCTACAGTGGATAACCAATCAATAAAACCTTCACCTTTCAAATCTCCAGTAAATTTTGGAATCTCTACCTCAAACACATCGTCCCAATGTTTATCATAAAATTGATTAGTAGTTGGTCGAAGTGGTGTGTTTGCATGAAAAAGATTTACAAAATCCTCTTTAGGGTAATCCTCTTCCTCATATTTGATACCATCTTAAAAAGGGGCCTAATTTTGTGCAACGCGTTGGGCTAAAGCTTCAATCTACCTTCTTAAATCTTCTACAATAGTGAGCAGTTGCTGTTGATCAAAGGCAACATTCTGATCTGGTTGAACAGATAGATTCTAAGGTGGATTTCTTCTCTTTGGCGGCAACTTGCAAACCCAAAGACGAAATCTATCAAATCACCAAGAAACCCGAAAGGACTAGAACGAGCTTTGATACCAACTAATGCAATCAACTTATGAAGAACAGAAAAATCCAATAAGAAAGAGAGTCAGAGAGATAGATTAAGCTAAAAGACTAGCTTAAACACCCACATTCAATCCCAAAGAGAGGCAAAAATATTCATTACAACGGTGATGCCACGTGGCAAGGTGATGTATCACCAACTAATAATAATAAAACAAATAAGCATATAGACTTCACAAAAATTAATAACTAACCTGCCATGCAAGCAAATAACCTTCCACCCACCACCGTGTAAGTCTAATTGGGGTTCACTTTTTCCATTTAAAGTATTATAATTGGTTGGTGAAACCATATAACCAATTGTGACATGATACCACCGTTGTATTCAATATTTACTCCAAAGAGAGGAAGAGAAGGTTGGTTGTTATAGAAAGCAGAAAATACGTTAATATTATTCTCCAAAAGCTTTTGAATACATACAATGTGGAACAACCCTTTTATAAGTCTGTTGGGTTGCCCTAATTAAAGAATCAATCTCAGCCATTTAATTAAAGCTAATCTAAGGGCTCCAATTCTGTCCAGTAGAAAAAAAACACTAAAATGACCGAACAGTCCAAAATAGTCACATGATTGACTTTTAAAACTCACATGACTTTTAAAATAAAACCCTAACGACCAAACTACCCCTAAATATGACTAATAGTCAAATGAAACACTATGCAGAACATGAAAACATACTGAAAATAGAATTTAGACTAAAATAAACGACTCAAGAAAACATAAACAACTTATGGAATGATCACAACAGGCTGCCACGGATAAGGTGCCTAGGCTTGGTCTTCTTTGGATGTTCAAAGGCTTGTAAAAAAACTTCTCATATATGCTCTGCATCAGGAATAGACCAAATATTTGTGATACATCTAGTATTGTACCTCGAAAGAAAGGCAAAGGTAACAAAGATTATAAGCACAAAGTATGGTTGCATTTTGAACTTTTTGAAGCTGAAGTTGAAGATGATGATGGAAATGGAGATGGAGATGATGGATATGGAGATGCGGATGGAGATGGTGGTTAAAGCAAAGTAAAGGTAAACCTCAAATCTAGATGTAAGAAGTGTGGGAAAGAATACAGTATAGATAGTAAATATGGAATGGGTAATATGAAACGTCATTTAAAAAAATGTTTGAAGCCCAGTACATGTGATACAGGTCAATTACTTTTGTGCCAAAATGACAAATCTCTCACTACACGTAAGCAATTTAATGAAAAAAAAATTCGAGAATTGTTAATTTATGTTGTAGTTAAACATGACTTGCCATATCAGTTTGTTGAGTATGAGGTTGTTAGAAATATTTTCACATACTTGTTTCATGAAGTCAAATGCATTACAAGGAATACTACCAAGGCAAATATCCTTAATTTTTTATTTTATTTTTATTTATTTATTTTTGAGGATCAACAGTGGTTCCCCACCTCCCCCCTTGGGTGACTCAAACCTACGACCTGACGGTTGTAGGAGAAGCGTCTTACCACACGAGCTGCGCTTCGTTGTCAGGCAAATATCCTTAATTGTCCAAGAGGGTTTCAGAAAAGTAGATTTTGTTGTGGAGGAGATTAGAGAATTTGTGAAGTATGTAAGAGGATCTTAATCAAGAAAGCAAAATTTTCTAGAGTATGTCGAACAAACATCTCTAGATAACAAGAAATGTTTGAGACAAGATGTTCCAACTAGATGAAATTCTACATATCTCATGCGTACAAGTGTCATCCACTACTAGTCATTTGCAACTTTTTTATTTGAATTTTCAATATTGTTCATCTCAAGAGGAATGAGGGTAAAGTGGAAAAGATTGAGAAGTTTTTGGAAGTTTTTTACAATGCTACTTGTGTATTTTCTGGCACTAAGTACCCAACATCAAATCTATATGTTGAGTAGGTTATCATTGTTCATTTAACCTTAAGTAAGGAGACCCAAAGTTTAGATGGTTTTATGAGGAAAATGACTTATCAAATGCTTGAAAATTTTGAGAAGTATTGGTCCGATTATAGTGTGATCTTGACTATTGCAGTGGTATTTGATCATCATTATAAATTTCAATTTGTGGAGTGGTGTTATATCGAGTTTTATGGCGAAACGTCAATAGAATGCATGAATGGTCATGAGAAGTGATTTTCTTTATTTGATGAACATATGGGAAATGCTTCTAATGGTTCTTCTTCTCCAACAATATATTCTTGTCCTTGTAGTGATGTTAGTCGAGAGTTAAATCAAACTCGAAAGCCTTCTGATTTTTTGAAAGTAATTTTGGTTTAGTTATATTCAATCAAATTTGATGTTATTGTATGATTATATTGTGATGTTTTATTCTTTCTGCTAATTTAGGACTTTAACTTGTATAAGAGCAATAGAATATGTTTTTTTATATACATTGTTTTTTATTGTCCAATATGTACTATTTTAATTAGAATATGTTGCTTTTGAGATGTTAGTAACATTTGGTTAGAACTTAGAATATGTTAATTGGTTGTGTTATATTATTATAGATTTTCTTTAGAGATTTGGATGAATGACTTTTGATTAAATTTACTATTTATTGACGTTGAATAGGTTTTTTTTTTGGATTCCGACTCTACAATGTATGTAAAAAAGGCTGAAAATGGGTAACTAATGTAAACAGGTTAGACATGTTGAATGGGTTGGTTAACATGTCGGGTTGGAAAAAAAAACATGATTTGGTTAAAGGGTTGGTAAACATGTCGAAAGACGACTCGAAAACATAAACGTGTCGTAGAGGGTCTTGTTCGGGCTCACGGGTAATAAGCGTGGCGGGTTCATGTTGAATTTTTTGACATGATTGTTTCAGGTTGATAATTCTTTGACACGAACTTTAAATGACACAAACCGAACACGATACGACATGACTCAATTGCCACCCTTATATATGCATAGTTATTAAATTTTAGGTGTTCATTTAGCCACTTATTTACTTATTAGTGGACAGTTACACTATGTAAAACTACTAATGTGGGGTAATCATTGTTAAAAAATTGATTATAATTGACTAATTTCGTAAAGTTTTGTAGTAAATCTCAACTGAAAGTTCATGGTCATGATGTTTAAAATATTAAGTTTTGAAAGTTTTAAGAAATGAAGGAGTTCAAACTTTAAAGTCATATCAAGAATATCCAATGCACCTCCAGGAGCTGAGAACAAAGGTAATGACCTAGATACCTAAGAGTTCGTAAGATTATGTTTTGTAATTGACTAATTTTGTGAAATCTATGTAAATCTCAACCTATCGCATGATCATAATGCTACAATGATGAAAATCCCAAAGCATCAAATGGAAGGAAGGAGATTATGCTTCAAGCAACATCAAACGCATTCTCTATATACACCTTGTGTAGGATAAAGGTAATGACCTTAGAGACCAAAGAACTAGTGGTTTAATTTATTAGAATTAGAATTATTAGTGTTATAATGGAATCAGTGATTGATCCATATACGACTCCTAGGTGTTATTCAAATAATTTTTTTTAAACTTCTTTATGTTTTGAAAAAATAAATTGAGCTATTAACGGACCCCTCTTGAGCAACATCCTTTAGTGTTTAAGGATAGTAGTTTTTTCTTTCTTTTAATCTTAAAAAGCTAGTAGGGAACACTTTATGTTCATTAGCCTTCTCTAGAGTGATCTCTAAAAAATTAGGAAAATTTTGAGCAAAGGCTAAACAAAAAACAGCAGGAGTCGCCCTTTGGGCCGCTCGAGCAATCTCATGGTCGCTTGAGCGGTCCTGCATTCCAAGGCACGATTTGAATTCCTTTTTCATTATAGTGACCACTGCCTTATGACTATCCTCCAACCAATCGACTGATCGTTCACAAATTTGTGTTTTATTGGTCCCCAAGACAAATCCTATTTTGAACCTATAAATAGGAAGAAGCCTTTCCAGCCTAGGGTAAACCTCTTGAGAGTAAATTTAGCCTATTGCATACCTAGAGAGCTTAAGGCATAACCCTAAATCCCTAAATTCAAAGGCTACCATCTAGTGATTCATATGCAAACTCACACCTTGGAGAATGTTCAACCAAACCCCTTGGCAAGTGTGCATATCGAGATTCTTGGTTGCATCTTAGAAGTGCTCAAGGCCTAAACGACTCATGCAACGGAAAGTAAAAGTAAAGCTATCCAAGGTGTCGAAGAGGAAGTTTCGGTGGAGAGGTTTATTGAAGGAACTAAGTGTCTAAACATATTATTGGTTGAGGTGTAAGACTCGAATACTTGTAAACTGACATTGGGATAGTGAATTAGGTTTTGATAAATCCTGAGTGGTTTCCCACGATTTTTTCCAAGAAGGGTTTCCGCGTCAACAAATTACTTGTATTATTTTTTTTTTCATATACACTTGTGATTTGATGCACACACGAACACTATATGTTTGATAATATGATTGTTTGAATATCTACTTCATAAATAGTTGTTCAATTGGTTTTTGTTGCCTTGGTTGGGATTGATGTGTAAGATTGAGTGTTAATCAACAAATTTATAAAATCAATACACTAATCTATATGAGAGTTTTGGGTTATGGTGGATGAAAAAGGGTTTTCACATTTAACGTACATATCATTGCGTGACGAGGTAACTGTGGTAGACATACGTTAAAATTGGTGGTCATTTGAGCTTAAATTTTAATTAACCTATTCACCCCCTCTAGGTTGTATTGTGCAACTTACATGTATAATCGTAAACAAAGATCTGTTGTATATCTCTTCCCATTTCGTGATAAAACTTTTGGTTAAATTTTAGACTTTGGCACATTAGTTAATTGAATTAGATTTAGAATTACCCATGCTTTTATGAAAAAGATTTTCTAAAAATCAAAATGTGTTTTGAAAATATAGAATGAGTAATGTATTAGATTTATTTGAGCAACACTCCTTAGTGCTTAATAGATCCATTTTTTGCTTGGTTTTTAATCTAAAAATCAATACAGTGTGTTCTGTACTTGCTCGCTTTCACATAGAACAGTCTCTGAACACTTAGAAAAAAATTGGAGAAAGAATGACGAATTGACAGTAGAGAGCACTTGAGCGAGATTGAATCTTTTTCTTAGATTTATTTTATAAAATTTACAGTTTGTTCTCTACTCCATTCAACTAGATTGAATCTTTTTCTTATTCCAGTGTCAATCATCCTCCCACCGTTCTCTAAAAATTCGATTGGTCCTTTGTAAATTTTATTTATTTGGTTCCCAAATCTATTTGAATTCCAAGAATATATACATAGGGAAAATATCTCCGAGTTAGGGTATCTCTATTGTATGCTAAAAAGTAGCCTCTTATAGTAATAAAGGGACAAGACCAACCTTAGATCCCTAAGATCCAAAGATCAAACCATCTTGATTTTTTCAATTCAATACCACAAATTGAAGAAGGAGATCTTGCTTGGTGTTCTACCCAAAGTCACATTTTTGTGTGCATACACAGAATCTTGGGAGAGGATCCTTGAAAATTACTCAAGGTCTAGATAGTTTATTGCGGTGAGCACGTCCAAATGAAAGTCACTCAAGATTTTGGTGGGTGATATACATAGTAGAGATTGATAAGGAAGGAAGCATATTATACATGTGGATTGATTGAGATATATGACTAGAATCCTTGTAATTGACTTTGAGTTTATTGGATTAGGTCAGGTGAACTGGAATTAGTTCTACGGTTTTTCTTGAGAGGGTTTCCGCGTAGAAATTGCTTGTGTCATAAATTTTTTTATTATTGCTTTAATTTTTTAGACACACTTGCAATTGCACACACTACGTTTGATGAATTGAAATTTTAATTGTTACTTTCAATTTCGTCATCAATTGGGTTTTGTGATAGTTAACTTGTTGGAGGAATTGTTGTTGTTTTGAATTGGATTGCTGTTTGGTTAATTGACATGTGATTGTGTCCATTCACATGTCAACTTGTTCTTGAATTGGTAAAAGGGGTTCAAAGATTAAATTGTCAAATTAATTATTTAATTTGATAATTGTTGTTGATTAAATTATAAGTGGTTATTTGTTCGAATAAGAAATTTTAATTAATCTAATCACCCCTTTTCAAGGTAGTGCGTATGATTTTGTATGCATAATCATATGGAAATATCCTTAAATTAGGTAGGAAAATTCCAACATTTACACTCAATATTTTTATTGTTGTGCGACTAAGTATCCGACAAATAAAAAACAATGATTGAATTGAAATTAAATTATACCAAAAAAAGAAAAGAAATTTTTTGTAGAAACCATTTTGAATTGTTCAAGAAAATATATCGGGAACTTTAATTTTACCTTCTCATGTTTTACCTTACCCGTCTTGTATATCACCTTCACACAATGGGTAAACCATAAAGCAGTAAAGTGAAGTTTTCTCAAGTATAATTACAGCCTAATTAGGACTAAGGTCCTACCCGAATGATGGAAGTCCTCCATAATGGAGTGAGTGGTTGTAGGTTCGGTTCCCCCCTCCCGGTAGTGTAAATATCGTTGCCTTAAAAAAAAATTACAGCCTAATTTAGATTAAAATAACATGTTTATACAACTAATTAGTTTGAAATGAGAAATTCAAAACAGATAAAGATAGAAAAGAAAAAATAAATACCTATTTCCGTGTAGAATCACATACAACTCAAAAAGACGAAATTCAATACCAATTTCAAAATTTTTATAGAAAATGTTTATATTGTTTGGTAAAGCTTTTACAAAATTTAAAATGACTTTGCACTATTGGATCAAAATAGATAAAAATTGAGTAAATTTCACCCACACTCGCTGACATTTAGTTTATTATACGAACACCCCTCACATTTTAAAAATTACATTGAAATCCATTGGCATTTACAATTTAAAATAGTCACACCATATTCAACTAACAGACGTTAAAATCATTAACCATCAAAGCTGACATCATCAACAATAATTTAGTGAATACCAAATACTCTCTTAATTTAAGATTCCAAAGATAATTTATTTTTTGGGCAAAATATCTTTTTAGTCTCTGAAGTGACATAATAAATTGTCACCAATGAAATGATAGTGAATTTATTTAATATTATAATGTGACCAATTATTAAATACATTTCACTATCATTTCATTGGTGACAACTCATTATGTCCCTAAATTTTGTCCCTCAATTATTTTTCAATGGCATTAGTGCTCTGAATTATTTTCTTTGTATCACTTTGGTCCTCCAATGCATCAATTTTCTCAATTTTGTCTCCAAAGTATTAAATTTGTGTTTAAAAGTTCCAATCACAGACGGCCGTTCAAGAGACCCGACGGAATTTGACATGTACCGTTCACATGTACACCTCAGAGGGACTTTTTAGGGGAACCAACTTCTCCCAAATAGGAGGGAAACTTTCTCACTTGTCTATCTCCATTGTTGCAATACTATTGTAGGTGCTATATGAAATGAAGTGAAGACATCAAGGACCAAAGTTTGAGAGAGATGAAACGAAGTCAAAGTTGGACTATAAAACATATCTCGAAGTGGATTTTCTAGAATCTGAACAACCCGCAAAATTCGAGTCAGAATATCAAACCATTTTAAGATCGTCTACATGCTTCTAAGTGAGCATACAATCTTTGGTTTCTTGTAAATACCTCAAAAAAATTTTGGTTGCCTTCCAATGTTCCATTCCTAAATTGTTTTGGTACCTTCCAAGCATTTCAGCCACAAATGCAATGTCAGGCCTTACACAAACTTGTGCATCCATCAAACTGCCAACAACTGATGCACAGTGAATACTATTCATTTGTTCATTTTTCAAAGCATTTTTCGGACACTGACTCAAATTGAATTTGTCACCATTTATAATTGGAGCTGCATTAGGTGTGCATTCATTCATTCTGGATTTTTCCAAAAGCTTTTTCAATGTAGATTTTATGAGACAAACCCAATTTTCTTTGAGTCTTGTCTCTATGAATCTCTATGCCTATGACATACGAGGCTTCACCCATATCCTTGATCTCGAAGTTTTGTAAAAGAAATTCTTTAGTTTTATGCAACAAACCCAAATCATTAGTTACAAGTAGAATGTCATCGATGTACTGGACTAAGAAAATGTAGTTACTCCCACTAAGCTTAAGTTATATGCAATTATCCCCAACATTCTCCTCAAAACCATATGAGGTAATAACATTATGAAACTAAAGATACCACCGATAGGAGGTCTACTTTAGTCCATAGATGAATTTCTTTAACTTGCAAACTAGGTGACTATCCTCATCAGAACAAAATCCTTTAGATAGCTTCATGTACACTTCTTTGTCAAGATCCTCATTTAAAAAAGTTATTTTCATATTCATTTGATGTAGCTCTAAATCGAAATGAGCTACTATTGTCATGATAATCCTAAACGAATCATTTTTAGAAACTAGAGAGAATGTATTATGATAGTCAATGCCTTCTCTTTGAGTGAAGCCCTTAGCTACAAGTTTGACCTTATATCATTCGACATTACCAATTAAGTCTTTCTTGGTCTTATAAATCCATTTACAGCCAACAGTCTCGACTCCCTTAGGTAACTTAACAATTTCCGAAACCTGATTTTTAGCTATGGTCTTCATCTCTTCTTTCATGGCCTCGTACCAAAATGTGGAATTCTCTCCACTTATGGCATGTGAAAACAAGATAGGATTATCCTTATGTCCAACATTAAAGTCAAACTCCAATAGGTACACGAAGTAATCATCAGAAATAACTAGTTTTTTACCCTTGAGAATCTTCTTAGTTCTATTGTCTCATCCATATTTTTTGGGTTTGGAGTTGTAAACTATATGTTGAATTGTTTCTCTTGTGGTGGTGGTATTTGAATATCATCTGAATTATCCTGAATAATAACCATCTTATCTTTATTCATGGGTATAGTATCCGAATCTCATGATTCCTCCCTCTCAATCTTTCGAGGAATACTCTCATTAATGTCAACACCCTCAATAAATTTTGCATTTCTGGCCTCAACAATTCTAGGTGTGTGTGATAGACAATAAAATTTATAACCTTTAGACTTTTTTGCATAACCAATGAAATATTCACTGACTGTCCTTGAGTCTAATTTCTTTAATTTTGGATTGTAAATCTTAACCTCAACTGGACAGCCCCATATGTGAAAATGTCCTAAACTGGGTTTCCATCTTTTTCGTAACTCGAATGGAGTTTTAGATACAACTTTAGTGGGAACCTATTTAAGATATACATTGTTGTCTTCAAGGCTTCACTCCACAAGAACAAAAGAAGATTAGAGTTACTTAGCATACTCCTTACCATGTCTAAAGTGTCAAATTCAAGTCTGTACACCCTAATATCAAGAGAATTTTTTCCTTCCAATCCGAAAAATTTTCACCACTCAGCGATGAAATGTTAGAAGACTCGTTAAATAAAGAGGTAGCAACAACTGCAATAACCAAGAATATAATAAACACTTTGAAACAACCACTTTAAACTTCAATAGAGCAAATCTAAACATTCTTGTGGGTAAAGATCATAAACTATATAAGATTTTCTTATTATTCTTTACAATAAGACTAATGAATTAAAATACCAAGGAGTAAAGGATCCCAAATCTGTGGGTATAAAGTATTCAAAGTCCTTAATATCCCATTTAATATCTTATTTCAATTAAGCAGTATAAAAATAAATAATTTCCTGTGAGACCGAGTAATTATCTATAATAACTTAATTGCAATATGAAGATGTTAAACATATACTTAATATGATCGAACTAAATTTTTGTGATTAACTAACGTAACTCAAGATTCTCAAGTTAATATGATATAATGCATATACAATAAGGAAAACTAGTCTACAAGCATGTTAACATTACTGAGTGATTATCAAAAGTAAATCCATGAGCATAAGTCATGAAAATCATAACCATGAACACCTTTAAGTTGAACAAGTGATTTTCCCAAAATCCATGTCATGCATAAAATTTACCAAAAATCCCCATAACACATTCAAATACTATACATGCATAGTTCCTAATAGCATGTTTAGATACTGGAAAACTTTTGATAGTCAAGATACATGACGTCAAACAACCCAGTGTAAATATAACTCTAGTGGCTTTAATTTGGTCGAACATCTCTTTTATATCACAATAAATTTGGTTCCAAAAATATTAATCAATTCAATAAAATATTGATTAGTTGTATAACAATAGATTTGAGCCAAATACCGAAAGGGTAAAAATGAAATTCACTGTCGTGGCCAAAACTTTCGTGTTCATGACTTCAAACATAATTTTTTTTTTAATTTTGTTCTGACTGCATCGATCGAAAGTTTTCTATAATCAACCAAAAATTTCCTGTGTGCACAAATGAAACAAAATTCCTTCAATCATCAAGTCATGTTTCAAGAAAAGGCACACGTCCCAATTCCAAGCCTTCTATAGTTTTTCTTTTATTATTTTAATGGTCAAGGCATGTTTCATAGAAGAAATAAATCACAAGTTCCATGATTAGGATAGACAGCACATAATAATTCTCACCTCTATGTACTCAGCAAAGTTTGAATCCAAAGCATTGACCAAAATTAACATTTATCGGCATGCATATTAAAAATAGATCGTTAAGCCAAACATACGGTAAAAAGATCGCAGACAAAATATGATTTCTCATAATCATAGTAATTGAACAAAATGGGCAGAAGTTCGACTCTGATATCAATTGATAGATTTTATTGAAGAATTTAATATTCTTAGTTTGCATAGCGGAATTGAATACTTTACCTCCTGCCATTGATATTCAAGTTCAAGAACAATAAATCTGATTCTCTATAAAGAGAATAATGAACGAATCCAACGACCCCAACAAACACGAATTTGTGTTACAGTCTTGACCTCAACGCTCAAGAAGAACAGCCAAGAGCAACCTCACAAAATATGTACTATATGGAGGTATATTGAACAAGAGTTTCCTGCTTATGTGTATGATATCTAAATACTCATATGACTTGATAAAAAATCACAAACATGAAAATATATATAAGTCGGGACCCTTATTCAATAGAAAAACTGTAAGTAACGTCATTGCATAAAAAAATTGCAACTGTTTTGAACTGTTCCATAATGGTCACTCCATTTGATGATGGGAGTAGTGGGTAGTTACCCTAACGTCAGTTACCCAAATTGATTTGACTTAATAAATATGATATATATTAAATATACATATATTTATTTATTAAAAAGATGACATAGTATGCGGGCCATCTTAAATCTAATTAGAGATAGAGTCCAATATAGATCATACATAAAGTCCAACACTTTTCATTACGTGCAATTCCATTCTCCTTTCTTAGCCTTTCAGGAAGATATTTTCCCCTTCTCACAAGTCCTCGATTGAAAAGTGTTGGGTCTGTCATTTGGTTTCTTTACTCAACTTATGCAAACGATTGATATATAGCCTAGTTGAGCAAAACGGTTCATCTCAGTTGTAATAAATCTAGCATGAAATTATTTAAGTTCAAATTTCTTTTATATATAACTATCTGCGCATTGGCTGCCAAACATATAGGAAACAAAATTTACTTGCATATTCTGATCATTTTTTTTTCAGCAGTGATTTTTTTTTCTTTCTAAATGACTAATTACTACATAATCAAGTGCCACTTATGAATCAATGTTTTTTAATACAGATATACCACTTTGAGTTAATATACCTTGTCATATTGTCCAATTTGTTCATTTCGTAGTACACAAAAGGTGGCTTTGGAGTCTCAATTTTTTCACTTGTCATTTTGTGCGACATAGATTCAAGAGATTTCATTGAATCGTGTGATAAAGAAATTCTATTTGTCCCCTAAATTATTAGAGAAAAAAGAGAGTGGGAGGAGGCCCGGGCCCTAACTGCGTGCCTGTTGAAGAATGAGCCAACGATTCATAGGCCCTGGCTTAGTTAAGGCAACCCACCAGATGGCTTCCCTTGCATTACTGGGTATGAATAGTTTTGTTACAGAATTGTCAGTGTTTTTTCAAATAATTATCAGCCAAAAATATATTTTAAGGATTTATTTTTTGAGTCAAATCAATTCATATTATTCCAACATTTTATGACATATTTGTTTGTTGCACAAAAAAAAAAAACTTTCTGAATTTTGGGTGACAATATCTTCTGGAAAGAATGTTAAGGGCTTAAAAAAGTTTAAGCCATTGGAGTTCACTCTAAGACCATCTCCAATGCTGTCATGGTATCACATCTGTTAACCATATGCATTATAGTGGTTGTAATTGTAACTCTCGTTTTAATGGTAATTTGCAATGGATTTGCACTGCACATTTCCATAGAAATAGAAGTGCATACTTTGTGGATCCTTGATGCCTTCTAGGACTTGCATCCATGTTTGTACATATAAGTATTGCCTGCTTGTGTGCATCTCTACCTTATGAGTGGAAAGTTGCATGCAACTAAATTCAACACATTGGGCATATATACCAGAGGCCTGCTGCAATTGTTCTTCTTCCTTTTCATTTAGATTAAAGGGAAGTTTACTCTGGCAGCCCTTGGGTATTGATACAACTACACTAAGACCACATGACATCTCAGAATGATATGGACATCCCCTAAGTCTTGTGTGTTGTAACAGGCACACCCCTTAGCTGATATTGGCAAAAATTAAGTTTTAAATTTCATATCTGCCCTAATTTCATTGCTTAAGTACTTTTTAGTCATGTCTATTGAAAACCCTGATAGGGGTTCGTTGTTTCATTTTTCAAATGCCAAGGGGTGGTTTCAATACCCAACTTGAATGAAAGTGGGTTACAATTCGAATATGGTATTGATTTGGTTGCCATAAAAGACAAGCTTTCTTCATCCCCATTTTTGAAGCATTAGCAACAGTTTAGCTTCTAATTGAGGAAAAAATGAAGAACTTCGGACAATTTTCAGTCTTGCACATAAACTCGAGATAACCTCGTCGTAACACCTCATAAACTGTCAATCAATCCTTTCCGAATGATCGGTCTAGATTTCCTTCTGCTCTTCTCAATAACACATGTTCTTGTTTATCTGATCGGTTCTATGATTGAGAATCATTCTTTTTGGTTGCTTGTGCCCAATGTGGTTTTGCTACTATCTTATTGTTCCTAGAGTTGAAGGATGATATTGGTTACTCTTGGTACAAAGGTACCACAGTTACTGTTTAAGAAACACAAGTCAATGAGATACATTTTTGAATCTAGTTAAACATTTTGCAAACCCTCCCAAAAAAAAAAATATATCCTTCGTTATCTCTCCTTTCTCTCTTGCCTAGTCTTCAATTAGGGGCGAATAGCATTCCAAGAAACCGAGGAGTAATGTTTGGTCATTATAGCAGAATAGGTGATCACAGTTCGAAACTCTCACAACCATCTTAATAATTGAAAGATTGCACTGTGTTTGGTCTGAAATAGAGTCGCACTTAAAGAGACATAGAAATATATCTGATTCATTATAATCTACATTACTAAGTTGTCCATTGCAATAATGTATGCATGTGGTCATGGATTGCAAATTATGATTATCAAATCTATTTTTTTCTATACCCTGATAAAGTTTTCTATCTGTTATAGACATTGGGTGACAGTGTCAAGTGATATGCCTTACACATGAATTATGTACATGCCTAGTGAATTGCAGCCATTTATACATTTGTTAGAATTTTTTTTAAACAATCCAACTTAGGGTATCTTTCAATAATACTCTCTATTTTAGAGTGAGTTTTTTTTTTTGAAATAGCGAGCACCTTCAATAAAGTTTTGAAATAGAGACTGAATTATTTTAGACAACTTTAATGACCTCTTTATTCTAGTAAGAAATTAATTTATAGTTCTTTTTTTTATACATAGTGTTCAAGTTTGTGTCGATTATTCCCTCGAATTCTGAGTCGACCACTGTAACTTGAGTTAGTTTAAGGACATATCTCTTGACGAACAAGGGTGATTGACTCTTCAGGAGAGTGAAAAATATCAAACTTGAGACGAACTTACTTACTTTTTTTTTATCAAACTTATTTACTTACTTGAAAGATGACAGGTTTGACAATTGAACTACTCCTAAAGATTAAATTAATCTTTTAGTTAATAACATTTAATTAAGAATATACATGTGTCATCTTTTTATTCATTAAAAAATAGAATACAAAGTCTATTGGAACTTGATTTTTAGTAGGCAACTATCTACCTAAGCCCCTTTGAGCATCACCGGACTTTCACCAGAACGAGTCTCCAATCTCAACCACATCTGCCTTTGCCATCAACTTCTTTGAATACAACCTCTAAGTACCACATAACCTCACCCAAGACCCAGATACCAACCAAGACTTCTCATCATTTTGATCCCAACCAGCCACCCCCTACTAGTCAGCCTTCCCAACAATCGCATGCATTCTATTTGAAATGAAAATGAGATAAAACTTGGACAAAATACAACTGATACATTAATACATGGTTAGTTGATCTCAATTTGATCCACATCCATTCCACCAACTTTCTCGATTTGGTCCTTAAAGTTTTTAATTTGTATTTAAATGGTCCAATCAATGGCGGATACTTAAATTGAAAATGAAAAGTGGCACATGCAACCTTTTGGTTCTTGAACTATGTGAAATGAACTTTGATACCACGATTAATTTCATCACCTACAGTTTTCAAGGGTTTTTTTTTGTTCAACAGTCAAGAGTGTTTGAGTTAGTTTATACGCAAATTAACTAATTTCATCCCTGATTTGATTAAAGACAAATAATTAACGCCGAGATTATGATATTTATAAGGGATAAATCCTTTATAGCTTGACCATAAGGGGTTGTCCAAATTCGAATTTAAGAATTTTGAATTTATAAGTCGTTCTTATTATTACTTGAGTTATCATTTGACGTTAAAGTTTTCAAGTTTGGATAACCCTTAAAATTGCTAACAAAAAATGTCAGGCATATCGCACGAGCCTTATATAAAATTCCACATGCCCTCAATTTAGACGTTCATTATTGATTGGAATTTTCGATATCAAAAGAGAAATTTTAGGTGCCTAATAGACAAAATTGGTGTCGGGCAACCAAAGTGACAATTTGCACATGCTTTATGAACCAAAAAAGTGTGCATGTTAGTTTCATATAGTCTGCACGCTCTTGTCGATTGGACTATTTAAAATGCAAATTAAAAACTTTGAACATTGAACTGAGACAATTGAAAGGATGAGAACTAAAATGAAATGAAGTGCATATTCTACCAACTAAAAAATATATTTGGTGCCACAAATACCTCTCCCAACTTTTCATACTGATTAAATTCACATTGCTCAAGTGTGTGTGTGTATGTGTTTTTTAAAAGGAAAATGACATCAATCTTAGAACCTTAACTGCTGCACGTTATACTCAAGTTAATGTATTGAATAGGACATGCCTCCAAACACTCTTGATTGTATATTGCTTGGATACTACCCTCCTCAAATCCCACCAGCATAACGATATTTATCTGCCCATATCCATGGATTTGGTCCAAATCATATCGGATCTCTCATAACCAAACAGAGTCGAGATTAGAGTTTGGTGAAGATTGGATATGCCAAACCTCTCTGCCTAAGGGTGTCAACTCTAACTCATTAATATAAATCTGACATGAATCCAATTCGATAAGATTTTAAAATTGACACGATTATTAAATACGCATAATAAATAGTCTAGACTAATGTGAACACGCTAAATAGATTTTTTTTGTGGGTCTTGACACAAATACATCATCAATAACAATGACATGATATGAAAATACCGACACGTGGATCACATGATACGACACGAATTAACACACCTATCTCTAATAGTTAGGGTTGTTTTAATTTTCTAACAAGGGCTTAATTACAAATTTTTATTCTTAAAATTACATCAATTAATCACTTTGATTCTTAATTTTGTTTTTCAATTTGGTCACTCAATTTTCGACCAAGTTTCAAATCAACCACTATCATCACAAACTTGACGAAAAGTGTCATGTTTCAACATAGAAAAATGACATTCCCTTGGGAGATAGCGACATTTGTATACAACATTAGATCAATAGCTAGAAAATAGTGAATTAATTTTGTGTATCAAACGCGCCACGCGAGCTTAGGACGATTCTATCAGTCGATTATAATCTCACTTTTATCGATGAAATGAATCGAACGAACTAAAAGTACAACAAAACTTGAAAAACCGAATTTACACAAAAAAATGTGTAACGATCAAAATGAGAATATGGTGATACTTTTGGGTGAAAAAGAAAAAAACAAAACCTTTAATCTGCTCGTCAGCCATGGATTTGGACCAAAACATATTAGATCTTGCATACCTAAAAGAGATCCGAGAAGAGAGTTGGGTGAAGATTTGTTATGCCAAACCCACTTTGCCTTCTTATAAAAAAAGGTTTAATTGCACTTTTTACCCTCAAAATTATATTGACTCCACTCTCTTCCCTAAACTTTCTTTTGTGTCAATTTCTTTATCCAACTTTTGACATCGTTTCAGTTAATTACAATCAACAATTTTGTCAAAAACTTGACGAAAAGTGTCCATGTATCATCACAATAATTTTTGTGTGCCTTTTTCTGTGAAAAAATAGCAAGCAACCAATACATAAAAACTCAACGACCAAATTTTGAAATTTGGTCATATTTTTGGGGTCAGTAGTAAAACTAGCACCTACTACATTAAACAAAAAAGGGAAAAAAATTATATTTTGACCCTTTAACAATGACCTTTTTCACTTTGTCCCCCAACTATCTTTTTTCCAGTGTACCCTCAATTATGTGATTAGTTTTATATTGTTCCAATTATAAACATTTGTTGCATATTTAATGAAAAGTTATTTCATTTTTCCTCCAAAATTATGCAATATTTTTTCACTTTATCTCGACGTGTCAGCAATATTCATTCAAAAGGACAGCAGACGTTTGCAATTGCAACAATATGAAATCATCAAAATAGTTAAGGGCAATGTGAAAAATTCAATAGTCGAGGTGACAAAATGAAAAAAAAAAAGAACATAGTTAAGAAAGAGGGTGAAAGTTTAATTTATCCAAAAAAGAAAGAGAGGATCAGATTTTGTGGATTATTAGATTGGATTATCAAAGCTTTCTTATTTTTCTATTGTCCTTATCTCGTTTACCAACCGATTTCTTGTCTGAAATGGATAGCGGAACGGCTTTAGCATCAGGCCCTTTTTATATCTTTGAAGTCCTCTTTCCACACTGGATTGTTCTTCTATTGCTTTAACGTCTAATTTGCTCGTTCACAACACACTCCTTTCATACGAGGCAATCATTCACCCGGATGTGAATTGTTTGCACTAGACTCTGATATTCTACAATACGAATTCTAAACTAAGCAAGCTCTCAATTGAGAACAAGTGCATTGAACGACTAGTCCATCATAACTCTAACAAAAAATAGATCTACACCAAATGTTTGACATATTGGTTTCTCTTTTTCCTTTTTATTTTTATATTTTGCAGACGTTACAGATTAGGGTTTTGGTGAAACGAACACGAGGAAAGAATGTGAAAATTGGCATAAAATATTAATTATTTTAGAATTAGTCTTAACAGAATTAGGTTGTATTTGAATTGACTATATAGACTCATTTAATAAATAAGTATTGATATCGATAAATTACACTACTTTTAATACAACATAATCTCAACATAATACAATAATTTTCAACACAACATTCTGACTAGGCCTATCAAAGTTTGACACAATACGATTAACCGATATGAATCGATACGAATTAAACGAATTTGGATGAGACATTAACGAGTTTGGTGGGTAAATGGGTTGACTCGTTAGACACGTTTAATAAACGGATCGTGTTAGGATTAATCTTGTCAATCCGTTTATCACCTATTTACTTGTTTAAATAAAATTAATATAATAATAAATTAATAATTATTTTAAAAAAATTAGTTAGATTTTTTTAGTGACAACCACAAAAAATATATATAAATTATTTTTAGTGACAACTATAGAATTTATTTTTTAATTTAGTGACAGCCACAAAAAAATAATGATAAATTAAAATTAAACAGGTTAAACAAATCATGTCGCGTTACTTTTTTATTAAACGGTTCGTATTTGTGTTGAAATTTTTCACCCGTTTATTAAACGTGTCATTTATAAGTTTATATGTTTTTCACCTGTCATCCCTTTAACTCGATACGTAACTGTTTAATCCGACACGTTTGACACCCCTAATTCCGACCCATTACAAAATCAACATGAGACTAACTTTATGGATTCACGTTTAGTAGATACATTCGATAGACCTACTCAATAAATTACATGGAATAGTTTTTGTAAGAGAGTTAATTTGATTACGGGATTCAACCAACCCTCCGTTGAGGATTTCGGCTGATCTGCGCGCGTTCGGCAGTAGCCTTTACCCCTCAGCGGCATGTGGGCTTTGTCCCTCAGCATCTGATCAGATGGTTGATGGGTACCCACTCATATGAAGTGTTTACTTATATGTAGGTGGGGGAGACGACTCTCAGTCGATGTGGGACAAAGCCCACATGCGGCTGAGGGATAAAGACTACTGTCGAACGCGAACTGTTCACCCGAAATCCTCAGTGGATGGTTGGTTGAATCTCATAGTCGGATTTGTAAGGGATTTAATTCTATTACGGGATTCAACCAACCCTCCACTTAGGATTTCGGCTGATCTGTGCGCGTTCGGCAGTAGCCTTTATCCCTCAGCCGCATGTGGGCTTTATTCCACATCGATTGAGAACCGTCTACCCCACCTGTATATAAGTGAACACTTCATATGAGTGGGTACCCATCAACATCTGAGATGCTGATGGATACCACCTCCATTAGGCCAAGGACTTATATGACGGGTGGGAGACGATTCTCAATCGATGTGGGACGAGCCCTTCGTGCCATGGGTATTGAGAGGTCAAAGGCTACTGTCGAACGCGCGCAGATCAACCGAAATCTTTCAGTGGAGAGTCGGTAATCCCGTAGTCTGATTTACCCCCTTACAGTTTTGATACCGGATATTTTATGAATCATTAAAGATTCTACCAACATGGATGGTTTTATGGATGAAGCCTAGATATTCCATCATTAACTTATGCCAAATTTTTAGGGTAGTTTAAATGGTAGTACAGACGAACTATAAATTTAAACGTCTTGAGTTCAGATCTAGACAATTCTTTAAGATAAAATCATAAAATTTATCTCTCATAAATATTCTAATTCCCATGTAGATGATCTGTCTTCAATCAACTCAAAAAAAAAATTAATCGAGATACACATAAAATAACTTAAATATTGTATACACGTGAAAAAAAAAAATCATTCGCTCATGGCATGCCGCAAAAGTTAAAATCCCTTCTAAAGCATTCTTTTTTTGACTGCAATATTGTATACACGTGTATTTTATATGTGAAACCATAGAAGTTTGAAACCAATTTGTAAACAATCTACTTTACACTTTTTCTAGTCAGCAAGTGGAATTCTTTTAATTCACATAGTAAGTATAATTATCCGAAAATCAATTGTGATACATAACATGTTAAACTCTAACACGTCATGTTTTGAACTCTCTTAGTTTTAGGCACGGTTTGATAATGTGTTTTGAAAGTAGTTTATTATTATTATTATTATTATTATTTATTTTCAAAGGATTTTTTAAACAATGTTGATTATTGCATTTTTATTTTAATTTTTTTGTCAGAATTGTACGATTGAGTAATATTATTTGAATTTAAAAAATTAATCTAATTTTTAATTAATGATGTGATAACAACATAACTCATAATATAAATTTAAATATTATATATATTTTTTGAATTAAATTATTTGATATATCCTACAAAATAAGACGTGGCCTCTAATAAAATGCCTATTTTTTAACTAAGGATCTGTTTGTTTAGCAAGATAATATTAAAAAATGCAAGAATTTTTTTTTAAAAAAAATTTGACATGTGTTTGTTTAGTATGAAATAGAAAATGATAGAAAAAATAATTTTCTACCATGCTTAGATTTTTTTCATATCTAACTACCTTTTTTTTTGTAAAAAAAACAAGAAAATTGTATTCAATGACCTAACTTCCTATTTTATCTTTATTTTTTTAAAAAATATTCAATTAGTTATTAATTTTAAAAAACTTTGCACAAATTAAACTAACTAATTAATTTGATCTAGAGATCAGAGTTTGAGTCAATTCTTGTCTTTGAATTAGATTATGAGCCAATTTTTTTAAAATTTGAATAATAAAAAATATTTTTTCTTCTTTAGACCAAGTTAACATAATGAAAAATAATTCAGACAATTAGAAAAAATTTCTTGTAACTTTCATTTCTTTCAAATAATGGAATGAAATTATTTTAAAATTTTCTTAGAAGTTTTTCATATTAACCAAATGCATGCATGAAAATATATTTTTTTCGCTTTCTTTTCTTTTACTTCATTTTCTATCTCTTTTATTTTTCATCATATTTTTCTTACTAACCAAACATACCTCGGATCTAGCAGTATTTTTTTATTTTTTTTAATTTTCCTAAATCGTGAAAAATAAATAAATTTAAATTTAAAAATGACAGAATATTTATCCCGTGCAATATCCCGTGAATCGCACGGGCAATGATGATATTAAATGTTTATAATAGTAATCCGTTTGGCAAATTGATTAGCTCAAATTACGCCTTTTACCTGGAGGTTCTAATCCTGATAAGAAAAGAAGTCGTTGATTGAGATAAGCAAGTAAAAGGAGAGCAGACCAACCAGCAGACCAACCTGCTGAACATTGCGGCGCGTGCGGTTCGGTCTCCATCTTCAAGCAGATGCAACAATGTTCATTGTCACTGTCATGCCATGGTTGGTTTCCATTTGTCTATAGAAATAACAAGCTACGACACAGAGACGTCTTCAACAGCCAAATGTGAACAATCAAGGTCTGGTTATTTCTTCTACTACTGAGCATTGTTTAAGCAAGTAAATCAATCTATAAATAAAACGAGTCGAGTTGAATTATTTTAACTATTTTATATATAAACGAGCTGAATTCAAATTCTATCTAACTCGAATAACTTAATTTGATTATTAACCCTATCTATATCTATACAAAATTTCTCTGCAAATTAGCCTATACGTTTTCACATTAATTAAGGTCAGATTCCTCTCAAAATTTAAAAATTTACCTACCTCATACTTATTCTCGTTAATCAAAGTCAAACGAAGTTTTTTCTCTCTTTTCTCTTTCTTCTCTTTCCCATTTTTTTTTAAATGGTGAAACAAGATTGATTTTGAATTGTGTAATTATAGGAAAGAAAGAAAAAACAAATTGTTATTTCAAATGTTTATACTACATGACTGATGTTCAATGTATTTGTATTATCTAGTGATTTTAAACACGGGTTATTACTAGTACTTTTACAAAATAGAAACTAAGTTTCCATTTTTGGTTACTTAAACAAATGAACATAATTTTTTTTGTTTGTCAAAATATAATTTAAAAACTTTGAATCCTGGTACTCATAATTATATGGCAGTAATATATTTCGGTCTAGAACTAATTTTGACCGTAAGTTTGGTTAAAAGTTCGCAAATCCTATGAATAATGCTCTACTAGTGAGAATTGTGGTTTCATCGTAGATTTAGACAATTTAAGTTCGTATTTCTTTCCATCTTTGTTGTACTTAAAAAGATAAATTTTAACATCCTACTGTGGTTGTGCACATACCACTCATACCAATTTGCAATTTTTCTTTTTTGCTCAATTGTCGAACGGGGGGAGCATGAATCAAATTGGTGAATTGGCATGAGAGATATTAGTTTCTTGCCCTCATTGTAATGAAAAAAGACAAAAAATTAGCTTCAAAGTGATCACAATATGCGTATCTACCCTTCATCTTTTTAGAACCACAATGAGAGAGAGACAATGAGAGTCGAAGAGTTGTGAGAGAGAGATAATGGGGGGCAAGCGGGAGGGT
>CM042186.1:8608224-8628948 GCA_023539305.1 Ilex asprella | reverse complement strand
CCCCGCAACCGGGCGGATCTCTCCCCCCTCTCTCTCTCTGTCTCTCTGTCTCTCTCTCTCTATTTATCTATATTAGGGAGTGTTCAAACGGTTCTCTATTTAATCAAGTTAAAATGAAGAGCTCGAACTTGGCTCTTCACATTTTGAAGAGTGAAATTCACTCTCTACTATCGTGAATTAATGAAAAAAATGACATGCACCTTTGACAATAAATGCTATGTTCCAATAAAGATAATTTTTCTACTAAAATAGAGACTTCTTTTGGAATTATCTACAAAATCGCATTCTCAATTTGACAATTTTAACTAAAGATGCTCTATTTGTTTTAAAAAATAGTCTTTGAAATAGAACATTATTGGAGACGCACTCAAGGAGAAAGTTTTCTATATTTAGTCTTGTTAAACAGACAAAAGAAAACAAAGCATGTGGTGTTGATTGAGGGTATCCTTTATTAGACATGGTGGACTCCACTTCTCCTTCAACTTGCATCATGTTGTCTTTAAGAAGATGGACAAGGACATGGTAATAAAAAAATAAATGAAATCATTTCGTACTATGCCGAAAAATATTTTACTATCATATCATAGATCTGTTGATTTATTTACAACAATTGATAATGAAAATAATGACATAAAGTAAACTAATATAGAGCTTTACATGAGTCGATGACATGGTATCGAAAAATCAGTTACTTTTTTGGACTCAAATAAAGATTATGCAATAGGGGCACTATAATTAAGTGCTTGGCTGCCAAGCAACCAGAATTCTTAAAAAGGGTCATTAGGAGCAAACTTAGACAAGCATTTTGGTTAAGATTAAGATTACAGGAAAAAGAGCGGGGTCATAATGTAATTTAGCTTACGGATAACTTACGGAAACGTTGAAGTTTAGTATTCGGGTCCCAAAATTGTTGAATCCATTTTCTCCATCCATGTTTGTCCGGGCCCATACACCTCAGCCCGGCCTAGACCCGCCTTGGGGTAGCTGGACCCGCCTTGGGGGAGCTGGGACCGCCCTAACATAATGAATTTGAATTTCAACGACGAGCTCTCTAAATCTGGCAATGACAAAAGTCTATCTTTTAACTATAGCTAAAACTTCGCATTTACAAGAAGTGCATCCAAAATTCGTCCCCCTTTTTATTATTTAAAACTTCAATTCACCTTTATTATCTAATTAAAAGAGAATGAATGGTATTGATACAAATCGGATAGTACCATAATA
Organism: Ilex asprella; assembly: GCA_023539305.1. Lineage (NCBI taxonomy): Eukaryota > Viridiplantae > Streptophyta > Magnoliopsida > Aquifoliales > Aquifoliaceae > Ilex > Ilex asprella. The sequence goes on along the minus strand of CM042186.1, from coordinate 8,627,724 downwards.
CTTGAATCATTTGGATTAATATCGAGGTAGGTTGGACAGGTCAAATGGTTGGCTTTTTCAAAATTATTTTCACATACATGGGTTTGTAAACACTTATGTCTAGTCAAGAACAACGAGACATAATGAATTCATCAATGCGATGACCTACAGTGGATTTTCAGGCAATTCCTTCATCCAGGGTCTTAAAAACGCGTTTTTTCTTTTTGGTGATTTTTTATTTTTTATAGTTGAATTATTAGTAGTATGCTCTAAGACTATTCATATAGATAATATTTTAGGGTTGTATTAACAATATTCATTATTTAATTAAAATAAAATGACAAGTTTATTAATCATGTTTCTACTTTATTTTATTTTAATGTACATGATATAATCCACATAGAGTATAAGTTAAGATGATTTCTCAAAGAATTGAGAAGAGGAGACTTTTATTTCTTAGTACTTAACTATTAAATGTTCCTATTCATAGGATTACTATGTGCGCACTATGTAATCTGGATAGACTAGCATACACTACGTTTATTCATTTAATGTAAGACGACTCGTCCAAGTCACTAGTGTAGGAATATTGAAACAGGTGTGTGGGTGATTGTTAGAGAATAAGTACACTTAACGTGACCATTGACTAGCATAAGATTTTTCATATGAAGTTTTATATACCTCGCAATATTAAATTTTAAAGTTATAGTTATGCAACTGATTCTTAGACTTGAGAAACCATGGTTGTCTTGTGTATGGACTTCTATGCTTTAAGTATACAACATCTATGTAATAAAGTACAAAGAGTTTCAAACTTCCAAACTTATAAAATAGTTCGAACGTCTCATATCATTTCAAGATTGTTGATCCGAAGAACCAAAAACTTTCTCCAAAAATTTTCTTACCCATACACCCTCCAAGATGTAGTAGGACATTGCTTTCAGACTTGCCCTCTCACACGTTTCTCTACATCTCCCAAAGATAATGGAGTCTCTACTCTCTCTCTCTCTTCTATCTCTACCCATCATCTCTCTCTCACTTACTCCCGTTTCTTTTCTTATCTCTCCCTAGCGTCTCTCTCACTCACTCACGTTTCTTTTCCTATCTCTCCCTAGCATCTCTCTCTCTTACTCACATTTCTCTATCTCCCAAACATAGTGGAGTCTCTACTCTCCCTCATTCACGTTTCTCTTCTCTACTCTCCCTCACTCCATGTTTCTCCCATGAGACCACACCCACCACGCTTCTTCCCCCTCTGCAAAAACACCCTTTTTTTCTTTGCTTGTTGAACCCACCGTCTAAGACCAGTAAACCCAAACAGAATGGCCCTATCTCTCCCCACATCTCTCTGTCTCTCTCTCACTCACTCAAGTTTCTTTTTTAAATTTGCCCAATCCCCAATCTATGTCTATCTCTTCCTAGCATCTCTCTCTTACTCACTCATTCACGTCTCTACGAAGCAGCCTCTACGAAACAGCCAACATCTCTCCCTCACTCTCGTCTCCACGAAGCAGCAGCTCTCCGGGACTTGCCAAGCAAAACATCGGTAACTCTCTTTAAAGCATCTTATATGGTGAAATGTTTGTTTTCAATTCTCCAATGGGTTACCATCTTCTTCATCAACATTCTTGGCTTCCATTGGCAAGGAAACCAACCTAAGAAATTTCGTCTTCCCCCTCTTCCTCGTGAGTTTATTTCCTTGCTCGAGTTACTGATATATTTTTGTAATGACTTGCCCTTCAATAATTTGAGTTTAACCATGTCGATTTCTATTGCAATCAGTTGGCATCTAATGGGGACTCAAAGAATGTTTTAACATTGTAAAAGCATTCGTATTATTGAAAATGCTTTTGTGAAAGAAAATCAGAAAGTTTGTGTATTTGTGGACCATTATGACTATTTGATCTTGCAATTTTTGTTCTTTCAGTTTCATTATATGTAGTCATACATGCTTCATAATTTTGCTTAGGTAGCCACTACGACTACTTTTGATCAAACTTTATTAGTTTTATGTTTATTTAACAATTGAACATGCTCAACGATTATTGGTTTGTGGTTTTACTACTAAGTTTTTATTTCTTTTATCTTGAAAAATTTGTCTTGGGCTAATTCAGTGAGAAATACTTGGGACATAAAGATCAAGTTTGATGTTTTGCTAAGAAAATCATAGTTGCTTAGTGTATGTATTATAGTTTTTTTTAGGATTTTATATTTCTTAAAATATGTAATTTTGATCAAATTAAACCAAATAAAGACAACTGCTTTCATGAGGAAGAAGCTAATATTTTATGTGCGTCATGATAAAGCCGTAAAGTTTCATACTCGGTGAAAAGGTTCTCTGTACCAGAAGTTCTAGGTCATAATTTTTTTTTTTTGTGCTAATTTTTAGGTCTCTGGGAAAGCTCTTAATATGCTCTTAGTATTGGGATGGAGTGGAAAGTCTTTTGTTGGAAAGTAAGGCATAAAAGTAGGAATGGGAAATCGTTTTCTTCAGGCAAGGCATTTCTAGAGTTGAATTTTGGAATTATTTTTGATCTTTTTTAGAGTTGAAATTATTTTTGGTGTTTTTTGTGTTATCTCATCTATATAAATGGGAAATTGTGCACTTTTATTGACTACGTTTTCTGTTTTTGCTTGACAACTTTCCTGTTAGTGGTTGAAAGCCTTTGTATTGATTTCCTTGGTTTTTGTACGCTTTAAGGTGCGGTTGTTTAATCTAGTATTTCCATTTCTTTCATAATTCAAATATACTTATAATTTGCACATTCATATATTCTTATAATTTCAATGCTTGCTTCACATGTTGCTATGATCCAACATTTTGTATTAGGTTTTGTTTGTTGTTTGACATTTATATTTCTTATATCTTTCATATATGAGTTTGATTTTTTTTTAGCCAAGTTTATACTCCATTGACTGTATGTACCTTCTTGCCGTGAACTCAATTAATGTTGTATGTGATTATTTATTAATTTAATCATTCATTTTCGGGCGCTTTTATTTTTCAATTTTGTTGGATGGGGTAAGGTGTTTTATTTTTGGGGTACCCATGAGCCATAATGAATTTACTTTTATGATTATTTGATTTAAATAGAAGTAGTGAATTTTTATTAGTTTTACTATTTAATGTCTTTTAGAGGTGTTGATTCATGATTGTAGCATGATTTTAAAGAGGACAAAATATATACGGTCAATTGAGAGGCTAACATGTAGGCTTTCAAGGACATAATTTTATGCCATTTAGTTATTCCTAACGAGTAAATTTTTTATAGTTCATTTGAGAATTTAAACTTGAATAATTCAAAATTGGGAACTAAAATTGTTTGACAGTTGGAATTTAAACATTTACAGTAGGGTTGTTATTAGTGAACTAAAGCAAAATGCTATTCCGAAAAGTTTAGGTTTGTGTTTAACATAGTTGCCCACAATTTTAGTTTATTTGGATACACTGCAGCACCACGAACATTGCACAATGGACAACACCACCATTTTTGGCTACGTAAGTTATTAACTTCAATTATTTATTTTTACACATCTCCTATAATTTTTTGACTAGTGAATAATATAGGTATTTCAATTCTTCTCATCCATCTTCTTATAGATGGATGAAGATCTAAGAGAAACTGTAAGATGAACTTTTTATCAATTATCTTATTAATTCTTATTTTTATATCTATAACTTACTAATAGTTAATTTAGCTTTAAAATGTCATTCAATTTCCAAGTCTAGACACTCTAGAAAAATAACATAGGAGTTATCATCCATGATGATCGTGATCTTAATAGCATTTATGAGGTGGTTCTCTTGCTATTATTTCGTGTATTGTAATTAATATGTTTTCACTAAAAATACTTTTTAGCTTATTCATCATGTATTTTTAAAGGAAAAAATAAAGAAAGCTGCAATGGAGTATGCTAGCACTAAAGGAAAAGAAAAAGCAAGTTGTTATGGCAAAAGAAGTGCAAATATAGATTGCGAAGTGGTATGATTGGTGGATTCCCTGTTCATGAGTGTCATTATAGTTACTAAAACTTATTTATCATTGACAATATTATTTCTTTAAAAAATTCATATTTTAGTCCAACAATAATATTGTATCAAACCTAAGATTGGGACAACATGTAAGACCTGAAGAGGAAATTCCTAATGTTGGGAAAGACAAAGAATCTAGATGCTCTAAGCGTCAATTAGCACAACGTGCACGTCGTCAACGAGAGAGATTAGAACGTCCAGTCATTCGGCCTAAATATTTTCCTTCATTAAAACCAACCCCCCATCATCGAGCATGCTTGGAACGATCATCAAATAAAAAGATCTCGCATCCAAACCTCCAGTGGTTCCCCTGAACTTTTTGAACTTTGCGGCAGAACATATTGTGCTACCATATCACTCGATTTCATCGCCTATGACCACAATGCTACAAAGAATGTCAGTGCAAATTTTTTGTGATGGCACCACAATGGGTTTGGAACCATCCCTCTAGATTGTTCATGGACAATTGTGAAATTACATTACAACGAGTCATGCAAACAGATGTTTCAGGGTCATCGTCTATGACATCCATGCACCAAGACCTACCCAATTTGAATGATATCACTGCCATGCAAGCAGAACCCTATCAAGGTGTTTGTTGTAAATAAGAATTTCTTAAACTTATGTAGTTCAAGTTCTAAAATACACCTCATTGTTTACATAATTTTTAACATAGTTATTTGAATTTCATCTATGCAGTCCTTATGAATTAGATAAAGTGCATCTACAAGTTTTGGAGTTGTTTATTGAATACATGTATCAAAAGGTCGAAATTCAATCAGGAGTATAACTATAATATGTCCTCATTGTTCGGCCTTATACTAGAGGGATGCAAAATTATCTTTTTTAAAATCATCATCTATTTGGAACATCTTATTTTCAAGGAAAGATCAGATTACCTTCACTTATTACACTAACTATAGCACTTAAAGGGTTGTATGATGGTAGAGATGATAAAGCAAAGTCGTTTCGGCAACATGTACGAGAGTATAATGCAACTAATGCTTTTACAAGGTTTTGTGCTACACTGGATTCAAGATTACTAAGTGAAAGGGGTTTTACATCATTTACTATCCATGGAGAATTGCTTCATCAAACAAGATCACTCATACCACAAGGAGATCATGCACCAGTGTTTAGTCAATTGTATATTTATGATCCTAATTCAACTTTAGATTTTCTTAATCACAGAAATCCCCAGTTGCAAAGGGATGTTTTGAAAATTTTTCAAGACCGTTTGTTTCATGCAAATCCATTTCTAGAAAAATTTCACGAAGCTTTTGAGATTTTAAGTTAATCATAATTGGCAAGTCAAAGTTTACCTACTTATCTTCGTTATAATCCAACATTAGATCGACGAGGATATAATCTCCCTACAACAGACAAGCTTGCGATAATATTACTCAGAGATGGAAGTGAGTCAAGTTTCATGAGAGATATTGTTTTACATCTGAGAGGAAATAATGATTTGACGCATATCAATGAGTGTCACGCGGCATATCTACCATTGTATTATGTGTCATTGTTCTCTCATGGCGAACGTGGATTGGACACAGAGTTTAGGCATTAGGACGTTACTCTTGGTAGACCCTCAACTAATTGACTGACTCAGTTGAAATATTATTGTTATACTTAATATCCAACTAAATATTCAAAATTTTTAAGGGGGGGAGGCAATTGTTCCAAGAGTTTTTAGTAGATGCTTGAGCCGCAACGAAACAAAATCAATTGACATACTATAAGCTAAATCAATCAAAACTCTGTGCAGAACTTTATAAAGGTCTTACAGATGTTTGTGCAAATTACCTGAGTCTTGAACAAATTGGTTAACAGATGATTTTGTCATCTTCCTTCACTAAAGTACAAGACATATGTTTGAAATCTTTCAAGATTCAATGACTATTACATGGTACAATCAACACCCATATATCTTTCTCACCATGACCTCAAATCCCAATTAGCGTGAATTTTTTCAGCTCTGTTATTACATCAAATAATTTATGACCGTTCTGATTTAGTTGTCGAGTTTTTGAGTTAAAGAGAAGATTTTTGAAAAAGGAGATAGAAACGAAATAACTATTTGGAAAAAAAAGGTTGCACATGTTTTTAAAATTGAATTCTAAAAATGGGGTTTGCCACATATGCATGCACTTTTGTTCCTTCATTGGCCTGATAAAATAAAAACATGTGCCTAGGTAGATAATGTGCTATGCTATGAATTTTTAGATCCTGACGATAATCCTATTCTTTTTTATACAACAAGAGTTTCATGATACATGGACTATGCAATGTCTGAAATCTGAATGCATTATGGATGGAAAATGGTGTATGCACTAAGAGGTGCCCTCGAACATTTGTATGATCACCTAGTATGGACGAAGATAGATATCCTGTCTATCGTCATCGTGAGAATGATGGCTTGTCTATGGTATGAGGGGGGCCATCAAGTTGATAATAGGGATGTCATACCATACAATCTGTATTTTTCTAAATGTTCAACTGCCATATCAATGTGGAAGTTTGTGTTGGAATAAAATGCGTGAAATACATTCAAAAGTATATTTACAAAGGTCGTGATCGTACCACAATGGTGTTGGAAGGAGGAAATGAGATATAATAATACCTGGATGCTAGGTATATTACACCACCAGAAGTTGTTAGGCGATTATCAGGTAATCCTTTGCATAAAGATATTTCATCCCTTGTGCATTTGGAACTTCATTTACCTGGGATGCAGCATCGTGTTGTTTTTAATACGACCGAATGCACAACAGGATTCAATGCTGACAAAGTTTTTTAAATGTTGCGCTTCAAATGAATCTGCACGTGAGTTACCCTACAAGGAGTTTCCACAAAAATTTACTTTGAATAAGAAAGCACATAAATGGACACCTAGACAAATGGGGTATGAAATTGGTAGAATGTAATTTGCTAGCCCAAATTCAGGAGAATGATTTTACCTATTTTTATTACTAACTGTAGTCAAAAGACCAACATTATTTGACAACTTATGCACGGTAAATATTGTTATGTACAATACTTTTAAAAATAGTATGCGTTACGAGAGGATTTTTGGAAGATGACGGAGAATGGGTACATTGTGTGTAGGAGGCTTCAACTATGAAAATGAGAACCCAGTTGAGGTGACTGTTTAGTATTATTCTCACAAATTGCTCTCTGCTGCATCCACTTGAGTTATGAAATCAATTCTCAATGCATATATGTGATGACCTAGAGCACAAGATTCATACAATGTTTGACATTTCTAATCTAACTCAGGATCAAATTTAAGATTATAGTATATTTCTGTTTGATCAATTACTCCATGAGTTAGGAAAAAATTTATTTGACTTTCCACCCATGCCTCAACCTAGTGTTATTTAAGGCGTAAAGCGAACCGAAGAGATCAAGGCTCTTAAAGCCTAGGCAAGAAACGAGAAGCGAAGTGAACAGTTAAAAAAAGTAAATTTTTTAGTTTAATTTCTTCTAAACATCTAAATTCTAATTTTATAAATACTAAATATTTAAATGCAAAAAAAATCATAAACATTTAAGTTAAAACAAACACTAATAATATCTCAAATCTTAATAACAATTATAGCTTAAACATTTAAATTCAAACAAACATTAATAATATCTCAAATCCTAATATTTAAAAACATAAGACACATAATTCAAGCAACTAAACATTTGTCAATGCTCCACAAATCTCAAGGACTTAGAAATCAATCCTCATCACTAAAGAAATCATCTTCTCCATTATCCTTAGATTCATATCCCTCTATATCCATCCTCCTCTACTTCATTTTAAATTATGTCTTCCTCATCTATGAGTCCAGTCAGCGTTCTTGTAAAGCTTGGTGTTACCCTAGTAGATGGTGTTGATCTAGTCCGTTGGCTACTTTCCCTAAATTCAGAAGCTCGAGCAACTTCACCCCAAGTCAAAGTATCATCACCAAACACAAACTCATTATCTTTATCTGTTTCTCCATCCATTCTTTCAATCAACAACTCATTGCTATCATCAATATCCTTCAAAGATATTGGATCAATTGTGTCACGGGAATCATATCGGTGCCTCAAAACTCTATTATACTTAAAAAACACCAAATCATTGAGACGGGATTGAACTAGTCTATTTCTTTTTTGGTGTGTCTCTGCAATAATTTATTAACAATACATTAAAATTTATAATAAGATTAAAATAATGTAATTGAAGAGGTTTGAGGATGATACTTACATGCTCAAACATACTCCAATTTCGCTCATAACCAGATGCACTACAAGTAAGGCTTAAATTTTTTTTTGCAAAGCTTTGCAAATTTGGAGTTCTATACCCGTATGCACCCCACCAATCAGCTATGAATCATGAATAACAATTAATTAACTAACATCTTTAAGCAATGATAATGAAATAAGCTTGTGGGATAACATAGATTACCTAGTACCCTTGTTGTTCATTGTCTAACCGCCATGGGTTACTTAAAGAATTTTTCACACTTCATGTAAATACTCAACTCTTGACTAATTTGATCTTGTATCGCATGATTTGGGACCAACCTTTCTAAACATTTATATAGGTCATTCATGACTTCTTGATCTTTCTCAACCTCTGGATTGGAATATAAAAACTCTAGGTTCAAAAAATACCCAACAACATGCAAAGGCCAATACAATTAAACTTTTCACCTTCAGTCAATGATTTCAAAGATGTGTTTGTACTTCTCTTCACTGCCATTAAAGGAATTATCGATCGCTTCTTTAGCCCAGTCCATAGCTTCATAAATGTACCCCATTGAAGGCTTCTTCTCACCATCAACCAATCGAAGCACATGAACAAGAGGGCCTGTAAATTTTCGAGAGTATACAACATTACTCCAAAATGAAGGCATTAAAATAATTTGTGATATCCTTTTTCCTTGTTGTTCTTTTTCCCATATGTTTGTAGTCCATTCTTCTGAAGTAAACATTTTTCTCAAGATACATTTTTGTTGGTTGATCCTTGTTAAAGTAAGAAAAGACGTAGCAAATCTAGTTTTTGTGGGCTTAATCAATTCATTTGACTGAATAAATTGTCTCATCATATTTAAGAAAGTTGGATGGTTACAAATATAACCGTGTAAAGTTATTCCTCTCTCAAATGTTCTCTTGAAGTTTGGCAACTTGAAGATATCTTCCAACATCAAGTCCAAGCAGTGGGTTGCACATGGCATCCAATATAGGTAGGGTAGTTTTGCCTCCAAAAACTTGCCTATTAAACAAAGATTTTTTATCAACTAGTGTGCATAAAAAAATTCAATCTAACAACTAGTTATCTTTCTTTTTCAAGAGGCTTATACTTGCTAACACATTGTTGGTTACAATTTGGACCACATTAACTTCACCAATACGCTCCACAAAATTATCAAGCAATTCATACATTTTTTCCCATCTTTTGAGTATACAGAAGCGTCAATGGATTCAAAGAACATGGTCCCTTTTGGACAATTCACTAAGAAATTAATCAAAGTTTTTCCTCTCTTGTCAGTCCATCCATCAGCCATTAAGGAACATCCATATTTTGCCCAATCCTCTTGGTGATATTTTATCAATGACTTGATATTCCCAACTTCTTTGTTGAGCAATGGGACCCAAATCTCAGGGTAAGAATGTGATTTCAAACCAGGAGCATACTATCTAATTGCTTCAAACATTGTTGCAAAACTTTCATGGTTCACAACATTAAAGGGAATTCTGTGTCATACATCCATCGGGCATATGTTGTGATGGCTCTTTCTCTTATTTCCTTTCTGAAAGGATTGTTGGCATCAATCTTCATTGGTCTCCCCTTGGTCTTTTGATTTTGCACAACATTTGGATCAAGGGTGAAGAATACATCCATAGGCCCTTTTTGTCTTGGCTTTTTTTGTCTGGATGTGGCTTGTGTAGAACCTTGACTAGAATTAGCCATGGATCTTTTATGATGCGCAACAATCTCTACAATATCATCTTCATCCTCCTCCAAGTCATTAGGCATCTCATCAAAGTCAGGAACCAAGTTCATTAGATTCTTTTCTTACTTTTTTTAGTCATGTATTCTCTAATCTTCTCCCTAACATGACAAGGGCATTTTGGACAAGTAATAACACTAGTAGAGTTCCCCCCAAGGTGTTGCTTGAACTGATAGACACCTTCATTTGACTCTTTTCCACAAAAATTGTATTTGAACTTTTTTGGGTTTGGGGGATTTATCAAGTGTGCATATTTCTATGCCAGATCTTTTTTGTTCCCTTCGGACGATGATGTCATTTATTTGTTTATGAATGACATTATCACACTACAACCAAAGGAACAAAATATGAGAAGAAGAAATCAGCACTATCACACTAATAATAAAATCAGCACTACTACCAATGAAATCATCAAGTTCAAATGCATTATAGAAAAATTAGGGTTACATAAAATCAACATTCATCATTACAGAAAATCAGCACTACTATTAGCAAAATCAACATTACAAAAAATCAGAATCAACAGCAAAAGAGGAAGCAGAGAAGAAGAAGAAAAATAGAGAATCAGCATTCAGGATTATAAAAAAAAATAGAAGCAGAAATAGAGAAACAAAATCAGAAGCAATCAAAGAAGCAGAAGTGGAAGCAAAAGAGAAGAAGAAAGAGAGAAAGAAGAAGAAACAGAAAAGCAAAACAATCTGTTTACAGAGAAAATCAGCTATGCAAAATCAGAAGCAGAAAAAAATCGTAGAAGTAGAAAAGAAAAACAAAAACAAAAGAAAAAAAAAACAATAGAAGCCAAAGCAAAAAAAATAGAAGCAGACAAAAAAACAGAATCAACAAAATAAACATTTACAGAAAATCTTAGCATCAAACAAAGACAAACAAAGAGAAAAAGAAGCAGAAGCAGAATCAGAATCAGAATCAGAATCCGAAAAAGAGAAAAAGAAAAAGAAGAAAAAGAAGAAAAAGCAGAAGATGAGAAACAAAAACAGAGAAGCAAAGCCAGAAGCTGAAAAGGAAAAGAAGAAGAAGAAGCAGAGAAGAAGAAGCTGAGAAGAAGAACCAGAACCAGCACAAGAAGAGAAGAGAGAGAAGAAAACATGTCGAAGTAGAAGCAGTAAAAACAGTACCTGTATGGTTTTTTTTTCGTCGAAGAAGACAGCAGTAGATGCAAAGTTGTGAGCCTAAAAGAAGAAGAAGAATTAAAAGAAGAAAATGAGAAATAGAGAATAAGAATAGAAACAAAAGAGAGAAGAAAATGAGGAGACAAACCTGTGTGTGGACCAGCGAGGAAGAAGCAGCAACAACAGAAGTCGTCGTCTGACCCTTTGAGAAAAATTAGGATTTGGGTGTTGTATATTGGAATAAGGGGGTAATTGGGTGTATAGGCATCTCATAATTTTTTTTCAATTGACCCAATCCAACGATCCATAATAAAAATAAACCAATCTAGACAGTCGTGCATCGCCTTACTAAAGCGCTCGCTTTCTCGCCTTTCGCTTAAGCGAGAGGTGCTCACTTTTCTCGCTTTTTTATCACTTTAGTCATATTCTCTTCGCCTTGGTTGTTCAAGGCAAGACAACCTCACCTTGCTTCGCTTCTTGCCTAGGGAAACTTTTCATAACACTGTCCCAACTGACTGGAAATTGGAATGCAATAATTGGTAACTAACTATTCTTTGAGCATAAACAACTCTAGCATGAAGCACAACTGTCAGATGTACAAAATAATGTTGATCATCTTAATGTTGCACAACATGCTGCTTATACTGCAATCACTTCATCGGTAATTGAATATAAATGAACTATTTTTTTCTTGAGTAGGGGTGCCAGCATGGGGAAAATGTTTATGTATGATACAGTTGCTAACAAAATGCACAATTTTGGATATATCGTTGTTACTGTGGCTTCATCCGGTATTGCACCTTTATTATTAATGAGAGGTCGCACAACACATTCAACGTTTCAATTACATCAAAAGGAGTCCGCGAGCAAATCATAGGTGTGTCATTAAGGCTATCTGTATTGTGGAGGAATGTACATGTTTTGACTTTGGGGTTAAACATGCATTTAACTAACACAAATTCTAAAAATGCTGAATTTGAAAAATTCTTAATAGAGGTAATATTTCATTGACCATTAGTTATATAGCATATTATTTTGGATTACTATTATTATTTATCTTATCTGATTTTACTTCTAATTTTCAAGTTGAAACCGATCCACAAAAAATTGTGGAACTTCCACCAATGATACACAAGTGTCATATTCTTCAAGAATTAATATTTAAAATCCATCCACATTTGGATATGGTTAGTTTAGTGACCTCAGACTTCCTAATTAAGTGCACAATTTTTTCTGCAAGGAATGACGACGTTAGTGCGATAAATGATGCAGTATTGAATATTTCAATTGGACAGACAATTACATATTTAGCTGCTGACAAAATAGCCAATAGTGATGTACTTGATAGATCCATCATGAATCAATATCCTAATAAGTATTTAAACTCACTAGACCCTCCTGGGTTACCACCGTTTAAGTTAGACTTAAAGGTAGATTGCCAAACTTGGTATTTGCTGTATGTATTGATACATACACATTCAAAGAGGTGATAAAGAGAAAATACAATCACAAGCTACAAAGCTAAACCATTCAGTTAATGTTTATGAATAAAACATACTATTTTAATATTCTTTGAATTTAATTCATATGAATGAATTTATATTTTTTGTCTACCTTATTGATTTAATTGTTGCATGTTTATGATTGTCAAGAACAATGTTGCAGCAACGTATAACAACAATAAATTCACAATATTATAATTCTATTTCTCTTATTGTTGTTGGTGTGTTTTTATTCTTATTCTTACAATATTAGTTCACATGTGTTGGTAAAAAAATATTTTGTTGTTGTAATATTAGTTAATCTGTTGCTAACTTTATTATTATCAATTTAATTTTTAACTTTTATATTATGTATATTGTATTTGATTTTTAAAGAGTCTTGTGTTGTTCACTGTAGTAGGTGTTCTTTCACATGTTGTTCCATGTATTTGTCAACTTTAAAGTTACATCAATTTATTGCATTAGTAAAGTTACATCAATATTTTGTAAGTGATTGTCTTATGTGAATGGAAAAAGTTATATTCATATTGATGTAGTTCACTACAATAGCTGTTAATTGTTTTTTTTCTAGAGTTTGACATTTTTGAAGCATCTAACCAAAAACATATATAAATTATGATTAAATCAAAACCAAAAACATGTATAAATATGTATGCATGTTGTGACATACATAGATACCACAATCAAGCTTGATTATTTTTATTTGGTTAGTATATGTAAAAATTGAAGTGATATGTAATATATAAATTGTTTTTGTTCTCACGAGGCTAAAGGTTTCTGTGGGGTGTTGACATGATTGGGAAATCAAATGAACTCGTTTGAGTCTTTGTTGACTGTGATTCTAGGGTTGGCTTGTGATACACTCTTCTCATCACATTCTCAACCTATTTTTTCTGCCAATTTGTTTTTTTTTTTTTGTGAGGCAATAAATATGAAAGTGTGTGATATGAAACATTGAAAAGTATATTAAGTTTACCACTTTTGGTGTATCATCTATCCAAACATCATGGTATTTTTTGTTCTTCTTCTCATTGAGTTGTAGTACTTCCATGTTCCTTCCTCATGGTTGAATACAAGTAATGTCCAGTGAAATGGTTCACCTGAAGTGTTGTATCTTATTAAATTCATTGGGAAAAAGAGGTATCCGTATATGTATTTGGTGTCATATATTTTGTTGTCGAACTCGCTTTGAACATAACTTTGTTCAAATTTATTGGTTGTCACCATTGTCTACATTTGTAAAAATAGTTCATTATTTTGACATTTTTTTCATCAAATTATAGGACTTTGAATTATTTTCTTACCCAAGATAGACTGTTGTAGAAACAAGATTTTCCAATTGTTGTTTTTTGTCAGGAGTATGTCTTCCATTCCAATGTATCTCCCTTTTTTTGAGACATTCCATACTTGCTCCTTCCATAAGTTGTTGTTCAAGTATAAGTGTATATTAGTTATAGGGGTATTAATTAAGTATAATTTTTATTTTGACTTGCAATTCTCCTTCATTTGACATTATTAATTATCTTATTTATTTTGTTCACTGTCTTCTTTTTTTAGATACCTATTTAATTCTAATTTTGCATCTCTTTCCATTGTCAAGTTTGTGACTTCATCCATTTGCTCTGATGTTTTGGATTTCGTCTATTCATTGCTTACTTGTTCATTGTCTTGTTCACTATGATAAACTTGTGAGCATGATTTCTCTATTCATCCACATCTTCTGATTCTTCGCTGCTTTCAATCAGAATTTGATTTTTCCCTTTTTTCTTTCTGCTATTTATCACAAATTGTTCATTGTCTTCTTCCTCTTCTGGTTTTTTTTTCTATGCTACTTGCATTTCTTCATCTTTAGCATCTTGGACTTAATGTTCTTCATCTTCATCAGATTCTGCATCTTGTTAGTATCTTCTACTTGATGCATTTCAGTTTGTTCAGATGTTTGTTGCAATTCTTCTATTTTTTCTTCCTCTTGAACTTCTTTTGTCTTTTTCTTTCATGCAGTTGAGTAGAATTCATTTTCTTTTTTTGTTCTTTTCAACTTATTCAGTTTCACCTGTATGATAGTTGTTGAATAAAAAATGTAAAAACAACTTTATGATTTGGAAGAGATAACTATCTGATTGACATAAAATGAGATTGTTTTACCTGTTGAGAAGTTAAGTGATCTAGTGCATTGGCATTTATTGCAGCATTTAACTTTCCAAAGTTCCATTTCATGAACCTTGGATTTATTATTGTTGTGTGTTCACACTAACAATACTGCACATACCAGATATTGTAATGAAGTTTGGTAACAGTAAATAAATCATATTGTTATAAAGATGACCTATATTTTATAGTGAAACAACATTTATTAGAACAATTACCATGAGTGCTAGAACACAGCCTGTGACTCTTGGTGGGTTTCGACATTTCAGGTTCACTGAGTTCATCACTATGTCAGCAATTGCTTTGGACCAGGCATAAGTTTTCCTTTTGTTAAGTTCATCAACATGTTACACATATCTCCAACTAAGCACTTGACCACTTATTGGGAAAAACAACGTAACAAATGCATACAGACACAGAATTCTTGCAAAGTCTTCAACATCATTTTTTGTTTTTCCTTTTGATACATCTTCCTATATTTCTTTTATAACTGCACCTTTTAATCTCTTTTGATTCAGGAATCTTCTTTTAAAAAAATCAAAATGATCTTCTTTGTCTTTGAGATATCAACCTTTCTCTCACCATCTTGAATTCCAAAAATCAATGCAACATCATCACTAGTAACTCTTAGTTGTTGCGTCCCAATTAAGAAATCAGAGTCTTTTTAGTCATAAGTTTGGAAACAAAAACAATGTTGTCATCACACTTTTTAGACATAGACTAATCAAAATTTGTATGTATGATTGCCTCAAATAGTAGACAGAATAGAGTTTTCTTCAGTAGTTTGATGTGATTGGAAGTCATTTCCAATTTTTGAATTACCTTGATGAGTGCTTGCATGTTTGATCTGTTTTGGGGTAGGTAATTTCATCTTCTCCTTATGGCTACTACACATTCTTTTGTGGTGGAATTTTTATCTGTTTCGGCTCTACATCTTCTTAACTAATACAAGTTTGTATTTGGAACATGTTTCTTGTCCATTCCTACATTTGTAAGATTTGAATAACATAGTAAATTAGAAATGTCATTCATAAAGTAAGACTCTGTTTTTTTAACATACAGTGAACCTAAAATGTTATTCATGCACTAAGGAATTTTGTTTTTTTTTATCTAGATAGTGAACCATATGCAAAAAACTGTTCACATTTGATTTTGTATCCAACAGTGAACCTAAAATGTCATTGACGCACTAAGGGATTTTGCTTTTCTGATTTTATCCAAATAGTAAATCATATGCAAAAAACTATTCAGATGTGATTTTTGAACAAGACAGAGAACTTAAAATGTCATTTTTGCATTACTTTTTTGATTATATCCACACATTGAACGATTTGCAAATAAATCTTCAAATGTGATTTATGCATTAAGGCCTTTTTGATTTTTTGATTATATTCATAGATTGAAGCATATGCAAAAAAAAAAAAAAATCTTCACATGTAATTCTTAAACCAGACAATTAATCATAAATGTTATTTATGTAGGGCTCGTTTGGTAACGTTTACGATTTTAGTTTTTTTTTAAAATGAAAAACAGAATCAGTTTTGGTTTTTCTTTAGCAAAAAACGAAAACAGAAAACGTGTTTGGTTGCTTTTATAGTTGAAAAAAATCTGAAAATAAAAACAGAAAACTCGTTTGAATGTAACACTTGATTTTTTTTTTTTTTTTTTGACTAGCTTGTATACATTAACATAATTCCATGATATTAAAAAGTTAGAACAACAATTCATAATTGATCATCCAATAGTTTTCAAACATACTACAAATATATCCCATGATTTTCAAACATTCCACATAAGTATCTCATACTTTATAGTTATATTAATACAAATAACACCACACTAAAGTTAGCACCACCAACAACAAAAGTCATAGTTTATAAACACTAACAACAATAATGTCTATCAATGCCCGTGCAGTGTTGCCCACAATTCATTAGCAATGACATCTCTCACACGAGCGATCTGGGGAAGTTGGTTTGGACTGATATCTACTTCAATTGAGTTTTGTGAAGTCGATCCCGAATTGCCAGTACAATCCCTATTTTCATCACTAAACTCATCAAACAATTGATCTTGACGAGCATGCATTCTAATGAAGTTGTGCACGGTACAACAAGTTGTTGGTATGTATTTTTGTGTTTTTATGGGATAAGGGGGCATCTACTTGAGAATGGGAAATCGAGCCTTCAGTACTCCAAAGCAACGTTCAATCACATTCCGAAGAGATGAGTGACGGTAATTGAATAATTCTATCTTACATCTTGGACGTCGGCCACTACCTCTATAGTCACGTAAATGATATCTCTCTCCACGATATGGTGACAAAAAACCTGGCATGTTTGTATATCCAGAGTCCACAACATAATACTTATCTGTCAAACATTATACTTGTAAATGAACATGATAATTTGTATAAATAAAAATAAGGGTACAATTGAATAAATACCTCCTCTAGGCATTGGGAAGTTATTTTCTGGGTCATGAAGAGACTCAATAAATACTCTTGAGTCATTGGCAGTTCCTTCCCAACCGCTCATAACAAAAGTAAATCGCATATCGAATGAACATGCACACATCACATTCTGTGTTGGTTCAGTTTTTTTGCCATAATATGGTATTTGGTCATCCACCGCTACACGCGCGTCAACATGGGTACCATCTATAGCGCCGATACAATTCTAACACCACACATAAACAGTTAATATGAATAAATCATGTGCATAATAAATAATAAAATATATCTTACCTTAAAGAATGGATAGTACTTAGGATTGTGCCGAATCTGAGGTGGAACAATATTGAAATCAGGAAGTCTGATAATATGGACACCAAGTCTACAAACAGCCTTCAAGACACGATGAAAGTAAAAATGGATAGTATGGCCTGAATGCTGGAACATCTCAGCTACTATTCGAATTCTCTCATTATGAGATATAATTAGTAAGAATATAGTCACTTGTTCTTGAACTGTCACATACCTAGAGTTATTCAAATTCCCTTTTACTTTTTAGTTCCTCACAAAATAACACAAACACGTTAGGGTCCATCCTGAACTGATCATAGCACCTATCTCCATGTCCATTAATTAATTCTAAGACATAGTCATGACCCCTAAGTTGAGATGTTCTACAAGGTTGTTTTGAAGAGAGCCTATCAAGTTCCTCCGTCAATAGTAACAGAACAATCTGGACAATATACTCCTCATCTTCCTCTTCCATCATTTCAATCAAATCGTCCAAGTTCATGATGCAATATAAAAAAAGAGTACCAAATGCAATATAAAAAAAGAGTACCATTACATATAAAATCCTAATAAAAGAAAGCGTACATAACATAGTTCCATGACATAATAAAAGAAAGAACATAACATAATATTGTACGACACTATTGCAAGCACAAGAACATCACAGATTCAGCACCACACCCCTTTACCTACTTTCAGGCATTGAAAGAAACAACTCTCACCACATTACATCATCACGCAACAGTTTAACAGCTTTTGTGTAAGCTGCATCATCAATGTCTTCGAGAGAGTTCAAAGCAGTCATGCAAGCCTTCATCATCTCTTTATGTGGATCATCTGTATTGACAGAATGCCCTAAGGACTCCACACAAGTCGATGACTCACCACCACTTGTCAATTTTTTCTCGTAGTAGCTTGCCCTAAGCTTAGTAGACTCGACTAACACATTGAGTGCACTGGTAAGGGCACGACCATAAGTTTTCCTCTTTGGTCGTCGGCTACTAGTTGGAGTGCTAGATCGGCTTCGGTTACATTTGGTATCCACTGGGTTATCATCATCATTATCTTCCTCATCTTTTAGGTCATAGTTGGGATCATGTTCCTCTTCATTATCAAATGGAGGTTTGGTTGATGGGTGAGTATGTTTATCGATTGTTGTGGTGTCTTGGTAGATTCTACACAAAGCCTTATAATGCGGGCAACCTTTTTTCCTGAATTTTTTTGCTCGCTTGTTGACCTATAAATGGATGAGTGATAGGAAACTAGTTAACAGTAGAATTTTTATATAAATTCTCATATAAGTAATAAACATTTTTATACCTTGATCAAATTGTCCCAAACATCATCTGGAAAAGTCACAGTCCCTCTCTCTGGATCCCAACCAGCCCCTGTGGTGTTTGTAACTAGTTTGTGAAAATCCTTTCACACTTGCCTTAGAGCATTAAATTTGTTCTTAAGTTGGTCATGAGTATATGCATAGCCAGTCATTTGTCTCAACTCTTGAAGTATGTAGTTCCATGACTGTCGAGTGAAAGTAGTATTTGGCCTATTTTTCAAGGCAACTTGCTCATCCATTAACTCAATAAAAATTGTCTCATTCTTTGTAGTCCACGGTTGATCAACTTTGGTTGGTTCAATTTCCACAACATCAGCATTATCCAGGTTCTGATTGACATTCACATTGGCCATCTACATCCACAGACAATCATAATAATTTTTCAATGCAAAGTATGGAAATCATGGATCTAACATATATTTTTCATGCCCCCCAAAAATCAACAACTACATAGAGATTTCTAAGGCTTTCTAGAAAACAATCTTCATAAAAACTAGCAATACAACACAAAAGAAACACCACATATACATGGAAGGCAAAAGAAGAGATATAAACAAGTAGGTGTGGGAGAGAGGAAGCAGTATGAACTAATGTGATAAGATTCAATTAAAATGATAAGATTCTAATTAAACAGATTTTTTT
>CM042186.1:8587575-8603224 GCA_023539305.1 Ilex asprella | reverse complement strand
CTTTAAAATTAAGTTAAAGTGCCAATAAAATTAATTTGGATTTAATCCGAGGCTTAATGAATCATTTTTAGACGAAAAACGAACTTGGAAGTCGGTAATATGCGGTGCAACGAGGACCGCACATTTAAAAATATAAATAGGGGTCAAAATATCTGAAAATCAGATATCTCAACCCACATGAGCCCCTTGTTCAGCCGCCCAAATAGAGAGAGAGAGAGAAGAGAAAGAATACAAGGGTTTCTTCAAGCCTTCTCCTTTGATTTTTCCACTTCCCGTCGCTCGGATTCCGTCGAGCAAGAAGGGAGAGTTGATCTACGCGACCAGGGTTACGCGTGGGTACCAAAAATAAGGAATTTGAAGGTTCAAAGGTGAAGTTTTGGAAAAGAATCAAGTTTTGTGAGTATTTTTCTTGAGCACAAATTGAAAGGAAGAAGAGGATGTTCTGTTGTCAATCCTGGACAGTAGGTGAGTTTCTTCTTCATCTCATGATCTCTGATTGTTTATTAATTCTGAAAATTTGAGGTTATGATATAGACTGAATAAGGAACCGTTTGATTTTGGTTTCAAGTAAAATGGAGATAAATACGATTTTTGGTGATTTTTCAAAGTTAGCTCCAGCCTGTAGAAACTGTTCTGGAAATTCCGGACAGTCTGTGATTTCGTAATTGGTTTTATGAGTTAGACTTCGTTTATGAATCTGAAAATTTGATGGTTTAAAATAGATTCATAAAGGGTTATTTTGGCTTTGGTTTCATGCCAAAAGGATTAAAACTCGATTTTTGGCGAATTTCTAAAGATGACTATGACCTGCTAGAAACCAGAAATTCTGTAATTTACACTTGGTTTAGGAGTTACTTGGGACAGGTAATTAGTGTTCAAAAATAGTAATTTTTGGTGAAAGATAACTCCTATGAGTCTATGTTCATGCTCCAAATGCAATGATGCCAAATGAGCAATATGTCTATATGTTCAACATATATATAATTCCATGGTCATCATATTAAATGCATACAACAACCAAAACAACTTAATCATGTCAACATATTTGAAGTCATAAATTGACAACATAGAGCATGCTTTGATCATCTCTATACACATAAACATGTTATCACAATTTCATTGAAATAACATCAATTTCTCAACCAAGGCATATTATCAAACACCTTGAAGGCATTCAAGTCATGTAATCACATAACACATTTTAAGTCACTACAAGGCCCAAGAAATCACATCAACTGATTTCTAATAAACATTCTCACATAATATCAAGTCTCAAGAAAATTACATAAGCAACTTCCATATACCAAACTTAAACTAGAATTTGGTCTAGGCCAAATTCCATACCCATTCCATATTACGCCTAAAGCAAGAAATAAACCAAGTAGGAGAAACTCTACCTTAATAGAAGTGTAAAAAGAGTGTAGAAATCCTCAAGAACACTTCCTCTCTTGTTCAGTTTTTAGGTCAGTTTTTACGTCACATGTAGAGTTCTTTTCCAACTAAGCATAGGTGCTTAGCATCTTTGAACATTCTGCAGGTAACATTCATGAGTTAAAACAACTATAACTCTAGTTATTGAAATCTAATTCCAACAAAACATGTGGGAGCATGAACATAGACTGATAGGAGTTATCTTTCACCAAAAATTACTATTTTTGAACACTAATTACCTATCCCAAGTAACTCCTAAACCAAGTGTAAGTTACAGAATTTCTGGTTTCCAGCAGGTCATAGTCATCTTTAGAAATTCTCCAAAAATCGAGTTTTCATCCTTTTGGTATGAAACCAAAGCCAAAATAACCCTTTATGAATCTATTTTAAACCCTCAAATTTTCAGATTCATAAACAAAGTATAACTCATAAAACCAATTACGAAATCACAGACTGTCCGGAATTTCCAGAACAGTTTCTGCAGGCTGGAGCTAACTTTGAAAAATCACCAAAAATCGTATTTATCTCCATTTTACTTGAAACCAAAACCAAACGATTCCTTATTCAGTCTATATCATAACCTCAAATTTTTAGAATTAATAAATAATCAAAGCTCATGAGATGAAGAAGAAACTCACCTACTGTCCAGGATTGACAGCAGAACATCCTCTTCTTCCTTTCAATTTGTGCTCAAGAAAAATACTCACAAGACTTGATTCTTTTTCAAAACTTCACCTTTGAACCTTCGGTGAAATTCCTTGTTTTTGGTACCCACACGTAGCCCTCGTCGCGTAGATCAACTCTCCCTTCTTGCTCGACGGAATCCGAGCGACGGGAAGTGGAGAAATCAAAGGAGAAGGCTTGAAAAAATCATTGTCTTCTTTCTCTTCTCTCTCTCTATTTGGGCGGCTGAACAAGGGGCTCAAGTGGGTTGAGATATCTGATTTTCAGATATTTTGACCCCTATTTATATTTTTAAATGTGCGGTCCTCGTTGCACCGCATATTACCGACTTCCAAGTTCGTTTTTCGTCTAAAAATGATTCATTAAGCCTCGGATTAAATCCAAATTAATTTTATTGGCACTTTAACTTAATTTTAAAGAAAATTTCAAAAATTTATTTTTGGGGACCTTTAAAATGTCATTCGCCACGCAGTTGCCTCGAACGACGTGCAAAAGTTCGACTATCTCAGAATTTGATAAAATTTGACAGGGTGACTAGATTTTGTGATACGAATCTAACGGCGAAGTCCGTTTCCTCATCCGATGTCTAGAGAATGAGTATCTCAAATAAGTATTAGGATGGTAAATGACCATTTTGCCCTTGTGCACAAAAAGTTTAAATTTGCCCAGGTTTTACATTCTTCCCCCCTTAAAAGAATTTCGTCCCCGAAATTCACACACACACATACATGCAATATCATGCATATGCTACAGTCATGTAATAGTAAATGACTATAAAAATGTACCTCTATCCTCAAACAAGAAAGGGTAATTGGCACGTATGGTGTCCTCGGTGCTACCACAACACCTTCACTAGCCTCACAGTCTTGCCTCGCAAAACCTGATCTCGGCTAACCATGATACGCACCGGTCCCTCCTCGAAGGTCGCATCCGCATCAACAACAAGCTCGCCCCAATCTACCACATGAGTCGGATCTGCGGTGTATTTTCGGAGCATAGAGACATGGAATACCGCATGAACACCCGATAAGTTTGGCGGTAACGCTAACCGGTAAGCAACTGTGTCAACCCTCTAGAGTACCTCGAAGGGCCCAACATACCTCGGCGACAGCTTTCCCCGCTTGCCGAACCTAACCACTCCTCTTGTAGGCATCACCTTCAAGAATACGTGATCACCCACCTCAAACTCCAGAGGTCGCCGCCGTTTGTCGGCATAGCTCTTCTGCCGACTCTGTGCCGTGAGAAGACGCTTTCGTATCAAATCCACCTTCTTCGCGGTATCTCTAACTAACTCTGGTCTCGTAGAGAACCTCTCCCCTACCTCTGTCCAACAGACTGGAGAACGACAAGGTCTCCCATATAGTGCCTCGTAGGGTGCCATCTGTATGCTCGCCTGATAACTATTGTTATAAGCAAACTCAACCAAGGGTAAATGATCCTCCCAACTACCCTTGAAATCTAGGACGCATGCCCGTAGCATGTCCTCTAACGTCTGAATCGTCCTCTCAGACTGACCATCTGTCTGGGGATGAAAAGCAATGCTCGTCATCAATTGAGTCCCCATAGCTTGCTGGAAACTCTCCCAGAAATGTGACGTGAACCTGGGATCCTGATCCGATATTATAGATACGGGCACCCCATGCAACCAGACAATCTCCCGTATATACAACCTGCAGAATTCCTCCAATGTGAAGGTCATTCGCATAGCCAAAAAGTGTGCTGACTTCGTAAGCCGGTCCACTATCACCCAAACTGCGTCATGTCCCCGCGATGTCCGTGGCAAGTGAGTCACAAAGTCCATTGTGACATGTTCCCACTTCCACTCAGCTACCTCTAATGGTTGGAGTAACCCCGCTGGTCTCTGGTGTTCAGCCTTCACCTGCTGACACATGAGGCATCGACTGACACAGTCACCAACCTACCTCTTCATCCCACTCCAGTAATACTGGCGACGAAGATCGTGATACATCTTCGTGCCTCCTAGATGAACTGCAAAACGGGAACAGTGGAACTCCCTAAGGATCTCCTCCCGCAGATCCGTCAACCGAGGAACCACAACCTTTCCTCGATACCGAAGACTATCATTCGAATGAATGGTCCAGCCCTCGTCAGCTGTACCTGCCTGTACACGATCCCAAATGGACAATAACTCCGTGTCCTGACTCTGGGACTCAATAACCCTGCTCAGTAGGGAAGGCGTAGCCACCAAACTCCCCAAAGTGTCCTAAGCCTGTCCCATATAGCATAGCCCGAACTGTCCCACAGTCTCGAGCATCTGCCACTCCCGGGAAGCTACACTAGCCAAGACTCTCCGTGACTTCCGGCTAAGTGCATCAGCCACTACATTCGCCTTACCGGGATGGTAATGCAATGTGAAGTCATAATCTTCTACAAATTCCATCCACCTGCGTTGCCTCATGTTGAGGTCCCGCTGCGTAAAGATGTATTTCAGACTTTTGTGGTCCGAAAATACCTCGAACTGCTCACCATACAGGTAGTGGCGCCAAGCCTTCAAGGCAAAGACAATGGCCGCCAACTCCATATCATGCGTAGGGTAATTCTGCTCGTGATTCTTTAGCTGTCGAGAACCATAAGCTACCACTCTCCTGGACTGCATCAACACGCATCCGAGTCCGTCCTTAGAGGCATCACAATATACTGTGTACCTCTGTCCCCTCTCCGGAACTATCAGAATAGGAGCTGAAGTAAGCCTCATCTTCAACTCCTGGAATGCCTTCTCGCAAGAATCATTCCACTCATACTTGACCTCCTTCCGAGTCAACTTCGTCATAGGTGCAACTAACCTAGAGAAGTCCTCGATAAACCGTCGATAATACCCAGCCAATCCTAAGAAATTGTATTTCTCAAAGACCGACTTCGGCCTCTCCCAGTTCATAACTGCCTCTACCTTCTCCGGGTCTACGGATACCCCCAAAGCCGACACTACATGTCCCAAAAATCTCACCCCAGTAAGTCAAAATTCACACTTGCTGAACTTAGCATACAACTGATGGTCTCTCAAGGTCTGGAGTATAATCCTCAAGTGACCCTCATGCTCCTCCTCATACTTGGAGTAAATCAAGATGTCGTCAATAAAGACTACGACAAACTGATCTAAATAGGGTTGAAACACCCTATGCATGAGATCCATGAATGCTGTCGGAGCATTCGTCAATTCGAAAGGCATGACAGTAAACTCGAAATGCCCATACCGGGTCCTAAACGCCGTCTTAGGGATATCCACATCCCGAATCCTCAACTGATGGTAACCGGTGCCAAGATCTATCTTGGAATAGATTCGTGCCCCTCTCAGTTGATCAAACAAATCGTCTATCCTCGGCAAAGGGTACCTATTCTTAATAGTAACCCTATTCAACTACCGGTAGTCAATGCATAGCCGAAGGGCCTTGTCCTTCTTCTTGAAAAATAGTACCGGAGCGCCCCAAGGTGAAGTGCTCGGTCTAATAAAATTCTTGTCTAACAACTCTTGCAATTGGACCTTGAGTTCTTGCAACTCAGCAGGTGCTATCCTATGTGGAGTCATAGAAATGGGCGACGTACTGGGATGCAACTCTATAGTGAAGTCTACATCCCTATGAGGAGGTAATCCCGGTAGTTCATCCGAAAAAATATCCTCATACTCACACACAACCCGAGGTAGACCCAACTTCTGTCTCGCCTCGTCCTCCAGGGTAAGGCTTGCTAGCCAACCCATCAATTGTCCGTGCCATCTCGAGTCATACACGGCCTGAGGAAAAATATCGTGCTTATCTCCCTGAAATGTGAAACAAATCCCATCCGGTGTGTAAGTTGTGACTCGCTTCCGATCACAATCAATGACGACTCGGTGTGCCATCAACCAATCCATACCTAGGATGACATCGAACTCCGATATGTCCATGACCCTAAGGTCTACGGTGAGTAGAATCCCTGAGATCTCTAGCTCACACCCCCTACATATCTGATCAACTCTCACCCTATCCCCTAGGGGAGAACTCACATGCAATGGCTCATTTAAGGTCACAACCTCTAAGCACAAGTCTTTCACACAAGATGCAACAATAAATGAATGCGATGCACCAGAATCAAATAGTACTCTAGTCCATAAACGAGAAAGTAGAAATGTACCCTGTATCACCGACTAGTCTGCTGACTCAGTGTGAGGTACCATAGCGTAGACACGCCCCTGGGTCCCTGAAGTCCCGGCTTGTGAGCTCTGGCCTCGACCTCTATCCATGCCCTGGCCCATCTGGCCTGCTTGTGGAGTCCCCGCTCGAAAAGTAGTAGGAGCTGGTGCAGCACCCTGAGACTGGTACTGGCCCCTTTGACCCATGGTAGGATAAGTAGGAGCATATTGTGTCTGCCGCTGTCCCACAGAAGACTGGGACTGGGATGCTCCATAGCTCTAGGATCCCTACCGTTGAGGACAGTCTCTCCTCATGTGCCCAGGTTGATGGCAATGGTAACAAGTTTGTGGGCCCACCTGGATAGAAGACCTCTGATTTCTCCCGCCTTGGGAGGATTGACCCTGGCCTTGGCCTTGATATCCACTGTTCTGCCCTTGATATCCCTGCGAAACAGAAGTCCTCTGCCTCTTTCCCTCACCAAAAGAAGAAGTTTGACTCTCCTTTTTCTTGCCTTTGTCACCCGTCTCCCGAATGTTATGTGCGCTCTCTAACTCTCTCTCAATAGCCAAAGCAGTCTTGACTATCAAATCGAAGTCTTGCAAGAGAAGTCCCGCAATCCTACCTCGAATGGACAATTTCAGCCCATCCTCGAACTTCTGCACTTTGGTCGTATCTGAGGCCATGTAATCATCAGCAAAACGTGTTAATTCAGTGAACCTGGCCACGTACTCCAACACGCTCATAGTTCCCTGCCTCAAATCTAGGAACTCAGTAGCCTTAGCGCGTCGAGCACTCGCCGAAAAATATTTTTCCATAAAGAGCCCCTTGAACTCTTCCCATGTCATGGTCTCCACGTTTCTGGATTCCCTGACCCAGTCCCACCATAGCTGGGACTCATCCTCCAGCTGAAAATTCGCTAGAGCTATCTTGGTGGCATTGGAAGTGATCTCCATAGCCCTTAAGATCTTCTCCACTTTCCGAATCCAAC
This sequence comes from Ilex asprella, assembly GCA_023539305.1. Taxonomy (NCBI): domain Eukaryota; kingdom Viridiplantae; phylum Streptophyta; class Magnoliopsida; order Aquifoliales; family Aquifoliaceae; genus Ilex; species Ilex asprella. The sequence continues at coordinate 8,595,994 of CM042186.1, read as the reverse complement.
GGTCAGCTACCATTGGATCCGTCCCTCCCAGAAAGACCGGAGGAGTGTGGGACTTTCTGGAGGTGACTAGTGCCTCCTTGGCTTCCACTTGCACTAGACTGTGCAATGGTAGCAACCGCAACTCCAATAACCTCAATGAAGGCCTGTGGATCATAGGCCGGTGGTGGTTGGTTGTTGGTCTGCCCACCGCCTCGGCATCCTCTTCCTCGACTAGCCATCTATATTGTCAGATAACAAACGAGTCACACAGAGTATCCCAAAATAGGGATAAGCCCAACATTTAAATGTGAGCCCTATTTCCGAACCATAACCTTGGTTTCCCTTTTTTTATATATACATTTGTTGGAATTGGATTTCTATAACTAGAGTTATAGTTGTTTTAACTCATGAAGGTTACCTGCAAAATGTTCAAAGATGCTAAGCACCTATGCTTAGTTGGAAAAGAACTCTATATGTGACATAAAAACTGAACAAGAGAGAAAGTGTTCTTGAGGATTTCTACACTTTTCTTACACTTCTATTAAGGTAGGGTTTCTCCTACTTGGTTTATTTCTTGCTTTAGGCGTATTATGGAATGGGTATGAAATTTGGACTAGACCAAATTCTAGTTTAAGTTTGGTATATGGAAGTTACCTATGTAATTTTCTTGAGACTTGATATTATGTGGGAATGTTTATTAGAAATCAGTTGATGTGATTTCTTGGGCCTTGTAGTGACTTAAAATGTGTTATGTGATTACATGACTTGAGTGCCTTCAAGGTGTTTGATAATATGCCTTGGTTGAGAAATTGATGTTATTTCAATGAAATTGTGATAACATGTTTATGTGTATAGAGATGATCAAAGCATGCTCTATGTTGTCAATTTATAACTTCAAATATGTTGACATGATTAAGGTGTTTTGGTTGTTGTATGCATTTAATATGATGACCATGGAATTATATATATGTTGAACATATAGACATATTGCTCATTTGGCATCATTGCATTTGGAGCATGAATATAGCATCACATTCATTGGCATGGAGCATGAGTGTGGATGTGTGGAATTTGGGTAAATCAACACCTAGCTTGGTGTTTGATTGTGTGTAGACTCGAGAAAAAGGGGATCAACGATCTTTTTTGGAGTTGCACGTTGCATTGCATAAGAAAAACTTGTGTTGGGTAAAGTAAGAAGGGGCATGACGACTTCCTTGGGTGAAAAACCCTAAACCACCTGGTTCACACACTTTCCCTGCGGTGCAATTCCGGAAAAGTGTCAGGCCCACGGAGCTTGCGGTGTAACTCCGGAAAATCCGTTGCCCAAAAGAAAACACAAGGGTTTTGTGATAAAAACGCCCATTCAATGGGTAGACTCCTAATAATGATCGAATTTTCTAAAAACATATGGTTTGTTATTCAAAACGATCATTAGAAGGATTTTTTCGTCAATAGACGGGTTGCATTACACTTTGACATTTCATTGTGTGGCGTGAGTCAGTGAGGACTCGGTTTGAAAGATGCATGAGTGAGTGTCACCTCATTCCATGGCATGACATGGTAGCATTCCAACATCGAATGCATATTTTTGTATGGAATGGTTGTTAAATGTTGCTTATTGTATGTACACATTACTTATGCATCTAAGGTGGGGAATAGCCCTCGTAGGATAAACTTTACTAGGCGTTGTGCTCACCCTATACGGGAACCACTTTCAGGTACGGGACATGTTCCGGCGGATGGCTCTCATTCGGGGGCCCTTGGTTGAAGAAAAGCCGACTTGTGGTTTTCAATTCACTTTTTGTAAAACCAGACTTGTAAGATAGTTTTTGGACATGTAATATGTGTAAAAGGATTGGGGTTTTGAACTTATATTAACTATGTTTGATACAACATTGCATGTTTTGGTATAAGTACGGATAAAGGGACCCGGTGTGGTCAGTGTTAATTATAAATGGACCATGTGTGGTCAGTGTTGAATGTTGGACCTCGGATGGATCTAGTGTTTGTATTGTGCACAGGTTTGGTTTTTGTGGAGAGCTCCTCGTACAAATGAGACTCTGCCCGTATTTTTGTTAAGTTATGGATCCCAGTAAATAAGACATAACCGTGTGATATCGGCTTACACGATACCCACGGACATTTTGCGGGTTGACGGATGGTCAACGGCACCCCCGGATTTTGGGCTGTCACATCTTGTATCATTCCCCACAATGTAACATTACCCACATTATGTATATGTATCTCATGTATGTAGTAAGACTTCGCACGAATACGCACATTGAGAATATCTTGGACCACACACACCACATTCAATCCTCGCAAGGATATGCAACTTTAGGAAGGGCGTATACGAAAGTATCGGCAGGGACGATCCAACCCAGGAATAGTATACTAACTAGGAGTGTCAAACGTGCCGGATTAAAAGGTTACGTGTCGAGTTACAAGGATGACGGGCGAAAAACATATAAACTCATACACGGCTCGTTTAATAAACGAGTGAAAAACTCAACACGAAAACGAACCGTTTAATAAAGGGGTAACACGACACGATTTGTTTAACCCATTTAATTTTCATAAAATTATTCTATTAAAATTTTAACCCACACTAAAAAATTATTCTATTAAAATTTCAAAATCCATTAATTATCCATAACAATTGTACTCTCTTAATTAAAATAGTTCCACTTGGTTGACACTTGCAAAGACAAATAAGAAGGATGAATCACTAAAGATAAGGGGGGACAACTTTTTATAGGCATGGGAGGTTTCCTTCCTTGAATTTGTTGATTTGGGATTCAAGTGAAAAGATTTCACTATGCATTCACTGTGCAGACCCACAAGAAAACCTTGTAACCTGTCCCACATCGATCACTGCAATGCAATGGGGTAAAGGAATAATTTGTACTTAATGGCCATTGGACTGCCAATCTCTCGTCCACCCAGGAATTTGGTATTTTAATTTTTGTTGCATATGTATATAATATTTAATTCTGATTAATTTTTTAAAAATAAAATAATTATTAATTTATTATTATATTATTTTTTTTAAACGGGTAAATAGGTGATAAACGGGTTGATAGGTCACACTCAAACACGACTCATTTATTAAATGTGTTTAGCGGGTCAACCCGTTTATTACTTGAACCTGTTAAGGTCTCACCCAAATCCGTTTAATTCGTGTTGGTTAAGCGTGTTGTGTCAAATTTTAACAGGCCTAATACTAACCCTCAGTCTCGGCCTATGAGCGAATTGTGGTTTGGTCCTCGCAAGGCACCAAACCCATCACGAGTGGTAGGGAACCTTCAAACCCACACGGAGTAAGAAGCGCATTTATCCACTCTACAATACCCGTTCAACAGTCACTCATGTTCATCCAAACATCCACACAAAAGATACAATACCAACCAATTTCTCAAATCATAAGTAAATCAAAAACACCCAATTCCATAGGTATTTTTCTTATGGAGCAATTCAAGAAAAAATGCAAAAGATCATCAAACATATATTTTTATTGTTCAAACTAAAAAATAGAATCTTTAAATCAAGAACAAAGGAATATCAAGAAGAAAAAACCATATTTTCTCGAAAACTAGGGTTTTGGTATCAAGAACAAGAATTTTATGGCTATTAAACCATAATTTCATTCAAAACATGGTAAGGTTTGCAAAAACATCAAGAAACAATGATTCCATAACATATATCTAAGATTTAGAGTCAACATCTCTAACCCTAGGGAGTCTTAGAGAGTAAGAAAGAAGGAGAGAAACACAAGATCAAGAGAATTTTTCACATTGAAGTGGATCAAATCTTCTAAATTTCTTACAAAACTACGAAAGCAAGGTAAGGATTTCTTCACACTCTTGTTCATTGAGGCTAGGGTTTATATAAATATATATATATATATATATATATATATATAATTGAGGCTAGAGTTTATTTATATATTTATGGTTTAATATATATATAAAATGGAAAGATAAAAAACATCTTCTTGCTACGACACAATTAAACATGTTTGTCATGTTTGACACCGACCCATTTGTTACTTATGTTAACAAGTCATGTTAATATCAAATTTATCCTCTTGAGTTCGAGTTGTGTTTGCCTCAAAAGTGGCCATTCTTACTAGTGTCTTACTTGAATAAGTTGCTTATAAAATGTGTTTTTTTCATGGAAGAGCAATGTTATTGGAACCTAATTTATGAAATGATAAGTATGAAAATTAGGATTTTCTGAGCAGAACAACAGCATTGCCATTGAATGCCATGCGGTACGGTGAGGCGGAAAGAGGACGAAAGCATCTTAAGATCCATAGAGCTGACTTTTTGCAGGCAAATGAGTAAATGCTCATTGCTGGCCACTTTGACTCTTTGGGATAACCATTTTACCCATAAAAATTTTAAAAATATATATATTAAAAAAGATTTCGATCCAACATTTTTCACACTCCCTAAGCCTCACAATAACAAAAAACATCATGATCACTAACTACCTCTTTGACCTTGGAGTTGAATTATTGACACTAGGGATTGTATACTCATAATACTCGCGTGCAGGAAAAAAAAAGGAAAATATATAGAAGTGAGAAGAGATTAGATAAATAAATTTAAGTTATAAAATCTATATAATAAAGTAGCTAGATTTCTTTGTTTTTAGTTTTTTGCGGCTCAGATCGCTTGACAATTATTGATTTGACGGTTCTCATACCAACTTTTTCTAAGACTCTTATCTCTTATCTAACTCTCTTTATATATATATATATCTCTCTCTCTCTCTCTCTCATATTATTAACTTATTTTTTTCATAAAACATATTAAACTACCTGTTATACAATTATTTATTCCATGAAATTAATTCAAAAGTTTTATATATCTAATGGAATGTATTTTGCCACTTACTTCTTAATTTGTAAATAATGCTTAATGTAAATAAAAAATAGCACATATTTGTCATGATTTGATGGCTTTTTTATTTGAGTTTCACATCTTTGCATGAAATTAGATCTTATTGATTTAGGACCTAAATTCCTCTAAAATTCTCATTGATAATGATTTTTATATAGATTATTTTTGTAGTTTTTTTTAATGTTTGCTCTATTTGTTATAATTTTGGTATTAAATTTTTTTAAACTATAAATTTTTCAAATTTTTTTATCAACTTTTTAATTTACTTTCAGGTTTTTTCATTTGAACCAAAGATTTTTGTAAGTTTAGCAAGTAGATATGAACGATTCTCTTAAAAAAATGTAGGGGTGAACAAATGGTTTAATTAAGTGTGCGTGGTCAAATATTGACAAAAAGAAAATTATCAAATGATATAATAAAAGGAAAGACGCTATGCTATGAAAAAATCTATATTTAAATTTTGTGGGTTAAAATACAAAATTTTTAAATTTATATACAACAAAAAAATTATAATTTAAAGTCAATTTTATGTTGGTTTAATCAATACCAAATAATTTTCAATATGAAATGAATCATAAATAATGCATTTTTACAAAATAATGCAATAAATATTTTGTCCATTTATTTAATTTAATTTGTACAATACACTTTTAATGAAAAATATCACATGCACCATGCAAAAAATAATAAATTCACCTGAATAACAATACACAAATCAATAAAACATATGCCTAAGTCGTTATTTGTTTCTTTGTATAGAATCCGAAGTTGTGTTTTTAAAAATAAAAACTAATTTTTTATTTTCAATAAATAGAAAAATTAATATGAACCATATTAAATTGTTTTAATGACCCAAATTCAATTTATTTTCCATGAATTTTAGGGCATTATAATATTATTGCATGAATTAACATTGTTTCAGGGTGGATACCAAAACCTAGCAAAAAATACTTTTTCAGGGTGTAATATGTAATTTGGTCATGTATACCTTGACTGGGATTTGAATCATTCCATTCACATGGGTTCTGATAATCTCATGTGGGCTGGATTCAAGTCCACCGAGGAGCTGCCGACTTATTGAATCCCAACAAGGAGTCCAGTCCAAATTTTCCAACCAAACTTAGGATAAGTGGGCCATTTCACTATTTTAATCCAATCCCACTTCTAATCCCTTTGAATCCTATCAAACAAACACCACCTAAGTAGTTTTGGCATATGAAGCATAAGGTTAAATAGTTATTAGGCCTAACAAATAAGAGGATTCTTTTCTAAGGAAGAAATACTTGAACAATGTGCTAATAAATTCATTCTTAGGAAACTTGAGACAAGAAAATTCTAACGAATTTCCTTAGAATAATGACCTATACTCATGCTATGAGAATTTATCATTATAAAATGGCTTATAGTCACATCTCTTGAACTTAAAATGAATATATTTGTTAAGATATGATTGAGAGAGAGAACATGGACTTAACAAAAATATGGAATACATGAATATATAAAGACAAGAATATGCGGGTTTACAGTTGTAGACGATCCTTGTTGGAAATCGAAAATTTTTGCTTCAGAAACAATGGAACAACAGTTGATGGAAGTTGTAGACAATTCTTGTTTGGAAATCGAAAAAGTTTTGCTTTAGTGATTGATAAAGAATAGTCGTTTTGGCAATGGTTCTCTGTAAAATCAATAATTTGTTGATTTGATTCTAGATTTATATTGGAAAATTTTTAAATAGGAAAGTTTATGAGTAAATCGTTTGGGCGCGATGCGATTTTGTGGGAATGGGGATGTCATTTTCTAGAAAAATGATTTTTTGTAACGTAGCCGCATATATATAGATATGTATATATATATATATATATATATATATATATATATGTATATATTAAGGATATTTTTTTCAACTGTGTATATTTTTGATATTTCGTCTTAAAAGTGTCGAGGGTGGACCTCTCGCCTTAAAATTGCAAGACTTTGTACCTGACTCTTGAGTTCCCTATTTCATTATCTCTTTTCGTTCATTATACCATTATGTTACCTGTTTTCCTGTATCATATATGGCACAAAAAAAATCAAGTAGGTACTACCTTGTAACTTTTTAGGATTTTTTTATACACTTTTTTGGGAGTTATTTATAACTTTTAGGGCTTTTGCAATCGATCCTAAATATCCGTGATTGATCCAAATAATTTTAAAAATGTTCCTAAAACTATTAGTATTAATCACAAACTCTCAAAAAATTATAATTTGGTCTCCTAAAAATTATAACTAACAATAAAGATTGTACCGAAATCAAATCATTAGTTTTTTTTCGGCCAAAACTTTAGTTTAAATATATGTTTTACTTTTACACCCATGTTATTAACAACCTTTTTTTAATTTGAAAGAAACAATAGAAATTCGATTAATTAGGAATATCAAGAAGAAGAAGAGGTATTAAAACATTCAGTGCCTCTTCCTCCCATACATCACAATAACCAATAGACATTATATTTCTTACTAACAAATGAGTTACGTTATTACCTGACCTTCTAACGGTAGAAACATGAACATAGCAAAAACTACACAATATGTTCCTAATATCTACTAAGACAGTGCCCAAAGGATCAAAATCTACATCGGTGTCAGTTATGCACTTTATCACATTTGTCGAATCCCCTTCCAAGATAATCTCTTCACAACCTTGATCTCTAGCAAATTGGACAGCTTCTTTAGCAATGTGGACTTTTATCATTTTTGCCTCGCAAATGAATTAATTTTCTTGGACATATCGGCCGCAAAAATTCCTCTTTCATTTCTTATAATCACGCCAACTCCAACGGAGTCTTCTGCTACAAAGACAGCCCCAACAAGCCTACTTTTGGGGGAGACCACTGATGAACTGCACCTACTGCTTCTGTCACCACATTGTTGTATGCTACTGCTTGTTCATACTGCTTAATATACTCGACTGCAACTTGCCACAAAGAAGTGAAATCTTTTTTTAGATTCTAAAAAAGTGCCCTATTTCTATTTTGTCGGAAGTCATTTGTTAAGACATATCCCCCAACCAACAGCTTATGTGACTTGTCAATGACCTTGTTTGACAATCCTAACAAGTGGATGATACCACAAAATTAAGATTCTTTTGAAAGTTTCATATTGTATACAACGTTTATTAAGGGCAAAAATTCTCATAAGTAATTTTTTATTAATATTGCTTACACTACAAGAAAACATGGCCTTTGAGTCACTCTTTTTTGCTTTGGCAAGATTCCCAATGCAAAAAAACTAAAGTAAAAATTTAAGTATTTGCTTCCGCAAGGTTCCTGATGCAAAAAAGGGAAGTGTTTGCTTCGACAAGGTGCCACAAAGCAAAAAAGGGAAGTATTTGCTTCGGCAAGGTACCCCGAATTAAAAAAAGAAAGGGAAATATTTACTTTGGTAATGGTCTGAAGCAAAAAATTTTAAATGAAAACGACGTCGTTTTATTCTTATTTTTGACAAAAACGACATTGTTTTTAAGACCCCGAAACTTAAATCCCCCATTCCCT
>CM042186.1:8567163-8578984 GCA_023539305.1 Ilex asprella | reverse complement strand
AGAGTATTTTTTAAGTGTGGGAACTCAATCCCACATCGACAAAAAGTCCAAAGAAACTTGAGTATATATATAGACTAGTTTTATTTAGCCTTTGAATTAAAGAGAGTCTTGAGACTCTCACGTGCGCAGGGGGAGGGACTAGCAGAGGAGATACGGATTTCTACCACATGGTTGACCCTAGTCCACGACCCGGGAATTGAATGCCCCTGGCTAGCCTAAAAGAACTACAATACAGGCTAGTATTAAACCCACTTTTTAATATTTGCTTAATTATTTTCTACCATTACTTCTATAATAAAATGTCAGTTGCTGAATACTAAAAGCCTCTAACGGCTAGTATTCCAACAGTCATATTTCTTATTGTCCGAATTAAATATAGAAGTAATTACAGACTATTAAAACTTGTATTCTCTGTATATATATATATACACATATATTTTCAGTAAAACAATATCAATCTCATATCAACCTTTCTGTATAAGTGCCTGGGCGATATTCAAAGGTGTGTGTGAAGCTTCTGCTTCATTCGATTGTGCAGATCCGAGTGAAGCTACAGTCAATAGGCTGGGCAGTTGTATCCTGGGGACGACGCGTTGTTGCCTTCTGCTCTGTGATAATCTCATAAAGGGGCGCGAATCGTCTTAAGAGAGCGACCTAGTCCGCGCCTCACCCTGCCGTTCACTTTATTTGGATCCAACTTTTCCAACAATTTAAGACGAATTTCTCTCCGATGGAGAATTCTGCGATAACCACTTCTACTGTTTCATCTGCTGGATCAAACTATCTTAACAAACCGTTTCGATTCAGTGGATAGTTCTTCAAAAGATGGGCAAAGAAAGTTCTATTCTATCTCAAACTAATGAAGGTCGCATGGATTCTCACTTCAAAAAATCAAAACAAGGTGAACAAAGAAGGTATGACTGCAGAAGAATTAGTTGAACATGAAAAGAATTTAGCACTATGGGAGACTGACGACTGCCGTTCACTTTATTTGGATCCAACTTTTCCAACAGATGTCAAAGAGTGTTAAAGGTTAGTGTATCCCAGTATGGATGAGTAAGGGTGAGATGGTTATCTTAACACTTGTAGTGAGTTATTATTTGTGAGAACAACCACTATTGTTCATTTAGGTTTGAGATTGAAGGATAATATATCTTTCCTGAAAATGACTCATCAATGTCATGTGAGATTGTATATGCAAGTCCTCGAGTGGTTTGTGATTTGGCCTGCCGGAAATGATTGAGATTGTGTAGCTGTGGTGTGTGAACGAGATATGATCGTTGTGTAAATTCCTGAAAAGTAACTAACATACATGAGAATATGTGATGATTCTACTGAGTTATTATTTGATTATTTTAATTCTTCCATGTTTATTGTTGTCATTAATTTATTGTATTTCATACACTTAAGATTATTACAACTGTCATGGTTTTACTTTCAAAAAGGTATATATGTTATTTTCTAAAAAAGACTTGTCTTTTGTTGTTTTCAAAACTTTGTTTGGATTTGTGAAGAATTTTCTGTGGGCTTTTGCTCACCCCCTACAACAATATTTATAAATTTCGACAAAAAAGAGGATATCATAGTAGATGAGCAGGTTGACCTCGAGTTTAGAGAAGGTCAGTATGTAGATCTTGATGTGGAAGCTTAGAGATGTTTCTTTTTAGTTTAGATTATTTTATTTGAGAGATTTATATGAAACAATGTTTTTAGTTAGTTTTAATTATTCTGCTGCTAGATACTATTTGGTTTGAATTGTAAATTGGAGAAGTTACAGTATTTTATTGATTTAACATTTATTCTTTATTAGATGAATGAATGGTTATTTTTAGTTTCTTTCATGATTAGATAATTTGTAGATAATAATGTCTTCTAGAGTAGATTTTGGGGCGTTATAGAATTTCAAATTAACACTTAATTTCATTAAATCAATACTAAATGGTCATTCAATTTTTTGAATTTAATATTTAGTTTTATCAAATTAATATTATTTTTTAAAATTAACACCAAATTAAAGTTTTGTTTGATCCATTTTTTATAGGAAACATTTTATTTAATCCAATTAGCATTTAATTTTATTTAATTAACACTAGAAGGATATTTACTACTACTTTTAAGGAGTATCATTAGACCAAATACCCCTTGGTTACTACTAGTGGTGTCTAACGTGTCGGGTTAAACGGGTGATGGGCGAAAAACATGTAAATCTGTACACGATACGTTCAATAAATTAGAGAAAAATATCAATACGAACACGACTCGTTTAATAAACGGGTAACGCGATATAACTTATTTAACTCGTTTAATTTTTTTTAAAAAAAATATCAATAAATTTTAATACTCCACTTTTTTACTGTTAGTACTTACCTAAAAAAAATGAGAATTTTTTTGTCAAATCTTACATAAAAATCAAACCTGAAGGCTAAAAAAAAAAAGAAAGAGGTCACTACATTTTATAGGCAAGTCAGCCATTCTAATCTCCTCTCATTTGTTGATGTCGGACAAAAAAAAAAGCATTGGTTTGTCTTTATCTTAGAACTGTTTCTCATCTCTCATCTTTTGTCTTTGAACAACTGCTTTACTTTTTTTTTTATTGATTTCTTGACTTTTTTTTGGCTAATTTTTTAAAATAATTATTACTTTATTGTTATATTAATTTTATTTAAACAGGTAAATGTATGATAAACGGTTTGACAGGTCTCATCCGAATACAACTCGTTTATTAAACGTGTCTAGCGGGTCAACTCATTTACCTCCCAAACTCATTAAAATCTCACCTAAACCGCTTAATTCGTGTTGGGTAATCGTATCGTGTCAGATTCTGACAAGTTTAATAACTACTTCAAGCTTGTTTTATATGGCTAAGGGTAAATGTTTTTCATGGTCTTATCGTGATAAAGCAAGAATGTTCAACCTATTTTGGCAATTTATAGGAGAATAAATCATCATATCACACATTTTTCGCTTGTCAATAACGGCATTAGAAGGCAGAGATAATTTGTGAGAGCAATGCTACAAATCCCAAATTTGTATCCCAAATATGCATCACAAATCAATGGAAACCATTGGATGAGTGGGTCCCATTAACTTTTTTCATTGAGACCCACTCATCCAATGGTTCTCATTAATTTGGGATGCACATTTGAGATATAAATTTGGGATACAAAGCATTACTCAATTTATGAAATGTGTATATAAACTATAGGAGTATGGAATGATATTTTAGAAATTATGGGGTGTCGGTGACATTTACTCAAAAAAAAAAAACTAAAACCTGCCATTTCTTCAATGTCGTTATGCAATCCGACCCACTTAGAATCCAAAGTTCCTCAGCGCTTCCATACTCCGCTGGTTTTCCATTGCTCTCTCTCAATTTCCAAAACGCAGGAGCAAAAATCAAAGAAACTAGAGAGAGAGAGAGAGAAATGGGGGCACTGACGGCAGCAATCATAGCAATAGCGGGACTGGCACTGAGTTGGATAGCCATAGAAATGGCCTGTAAACCATGTCTCGAAAGGGGTCGTGAAGCCATAGATCGCAACCTCAACCCAGATTACGACCCCGACGATGCCACCATTCGTGCCCCTCTCAATCCAAACCCGCCTGCTTCTGCTGATGATAATGACTCTGATGCCACTTCTAGTGTCGTCAAAGCCGTCTGATCATCATCCCTGATCCTCAATTCAACCATCACATTTTCTGTGCATTTTGGTACTCTCCCTTTCCACAAACCTTTTTCAAATTTTGTCTTAAATTTTTGTTTTTGTGTGTTTTTGTTTTTTGTTTTTGGAGAATGAGGAGAGGAAGTGGACGAGAAAAGAGGGTTCTTGTGGGTACTCTTTCTTGCATATGTTTTGTGCTGTTTCTGTGTAATTAAGAGATTGTTTGTGTTGATGATGATCTGACTTATATGAGTTTAATAACTAGCTTATTGATCTAAACAATCGTGTTGGAACCTTTTAGAATCTTTGGCTGAGCAAGTTACATAGCAATGTTTGGCTTTTGATTCTCAGATTTGGGTTTAAATTTCATAGTTTAACATAAGGGATCTTGGTAAGAATGTCCACCTTTATGGTTCATCATGCCACATCTTACTTAATCAGAGATTAGTTTGTTTAATTGTGATTAAAAAAGGGATCTTGGTAAGACTGCCCACCTTTTATTGATTTTTTTCTCCTCTTGATTTGTCACTTAATGTTGAAGATTGGCTGTTTTTGTATGGGGATCCTCCATGTAAAGTTCATTACTGGTCTTGCAATGCAAGCTGCTAGGAGAGGTAGGCATTGTACCATTTGGCTTTACTTGCACAAACTTGTTGCATTCAATCCACAAGCTCTTATGGAAATGGTGCACGGACCCATATATATAGGAACAGTAACAGAATCACCTTGACACTAAACCAGATCGAGCCTGGGAACAAGCATTGTACCATTTGGCTTTATTTTCACAAACTTGTTGCATTCAATCCGCAAGCTCAAGCCCCCATTAGTTTTGACAACTAGTTTTTGTCACGAACTGCAAAGGATAACTATATCCGGCTTCTGGTATGGAAATTTATGCCTTAGAATTAGTTTCGAGTACCATTAGAACTAGTGTAGCTACACAAAAAGAAAAGCAAAGTGTTTGAACAGTCAATTTAGAAGTGGTGTAATAGATTTGGCTTTCTTTAGCACCCAAACATCTACAAGATAAGGTATGAAGAGAGCTAAAGGATTCTAGAAATAGTGAGAATAGCACAAGTCTGATGCTAATCATAGACGATTGTCTTCATGTTGCTTATGCAACAATTTCTGGTAAACTCTGCAAAGGTAATATCAAGCTGAATGTTCTTACCTATGGAACATGGAAGTGCCTGGATTCATCAAACTTTTTTTTTTTAAAAGAGAAAAAGGGTTCTAGGGGACAACTGGGGTGGAACAAAGTTGACTATTACCTGAATTACAAGGCTTACGAATAGATTAGCATCCCTTACAACACACACAGAGAAAGAGAGAGAGAGTAAATTCATCATGAGTATAAGAAAAATTCCTTATTCTATGTAAATGTGGTGTGACAATATAAAGAGGTAGTTTTGATTTGATTTGGTATTCTAGATATTAGTTTGTGATAATTTGAATACTAGTCAATCGTTCTGAGAGAATTTCTTTAAGCAATAGATTTGCAATTGTGTAAGTTTATCCTTTCCTGACCCTGAGGTCCACATAAAAGGACTACAGGCCTATCATATTGCTGGTGCCGTGGAGGAGACAAGCTGCAGTTGATTTTCTGATGATTAATCTACTAAAAAAAGCTGAAGATTATTACTGGAACCATGTAATTTGTACTGATTTCCATTAGATGCCCATTTTTTTTGTTCTCAATTTGATTTTGGATCATGATACCTGTTAAGATTTAGCATTGGTAGGCAGAAGTAAAAAACTTCCTGAATGAAGTTTATTGGATGGAATCTGCAGTATGTGCTATAAACAAATGTTCTCAATCAGTTTATAATTCGTATGGAATTCATAATTATACCTTTTGTACATGTCTACATTGTGTCGTAGAACGCCATAACTATTATAAAGATAATCAACGCCATTGTTTTCCTCTTGTCTGGGCCTAACTGCTCAGAATGCAAAGAGCAATTATGTAATGATCTTTGCCAAATTATGGCTAAAACAGATGTGTTGATCAAAGGCCAACAAGGAGAATCATGTGGAAAAAGAGTAATGCTATCGAGACCTAATTCACTATGACATTTGGATTGGTCGTGGGCTTCATCAAACATTGGAACTTGGTGTTGATCTAATAGTTTTACTGAATTCACATCATTATGTTAGCAAATTAAGTTAAAATTTTAGATCCAAATAGAATTATTCATGAAAAAAAGCTTTCTACTTCATTGGATCTGAACTCAGTGTTTTTATTTCCGAGCAACAGTAGCAGTATTGTAGTTATTAACAATTTAGGGCGTCCATGGGCCAGGCCGATCAAGGCCCATGAATTTTTTTTTAAGTTGGATTTAGGTAGTATAAATATAAGTCTTTACCCGAGTGAGTTGTCGGCCGGTCAAATCAAGTTTTGGGTAGGGATAAATTACTCATAACCTAACCTATCACTCACTGAGCGACCTTTTTTTAATAAATAAATCTTCATTTAAAAAATTTTCAACTAAATATTTTTATAAATTATATTTTTGAATTAAAAGTAGAGTCAAAATAGATAAAAAGTAAATAATTGATAATTTTATTTGAGGTTAATTATTTAGTATTTAAGTAAATAATGAATAATGAATAATATCTTAAATTACTCAACTTATTTCAGTAAATAATTTTTTTTTAAAGGAATATGCCATCTAACTTTTAATTGTCAGTTTTTTTTTTCCAAACAAACCGAGTGGGGGGCGAAGGGGTTCCTTGGTCGGGTGGTACGGACTCATGGACATATGGGCTGAATTTTGGGCCTATTTTTTAGGGTTAGATAATGGATCATGTGGGCCAACTCAACCCATGGATACCCCGATCCACCAGACATGGTAGTGAGTGGTTATACAGCTCATATTCTCCCTGATACAATACGGTTTTTTTACCCCTACATGAGTCTGTATAAAAGAAATTATCTAAATACTAGATTAGTGTAGAATTGATTGAAGTTTCAGTAAATGGCAATTGAAAATGTAATTGCTTCTTAATACAGAGGTCTAGCATTTTACCAGGCAAGTGCAAAGGGAACAAATAGCCGGGCAGGATTATAAGCTTTGAAAATGACTATTTCCACTTTAACAAAAATTTTAACAAGAACTTGTCTGGAATGGTTTAGTGGTCTAATAATAGACGAGAAGTAAACTCGCACGTCTTGAGTGTGAGCCTCCACGACCACATAAACCCAAAGTGATTAGCACAAGATTTTGTGCTTCCTAGATCTGCGTCGTATTCATAAATTCAAAGGACGTATGAAAAATTTTCCACTACAACAGAAAAACAAAAGAGATTTTTGCAAGAGAAAGGTGTAAGATTAACCTACAAGATTAGAATTGAGGCATCTCTAGCTACATTCTAAAGCAGCTAACATTGGCGGAAGCACCAACAATGTTCAGCTATATTCTCTGCCGGGAATGTACACTACTACCACACCCATGAAGGGCTTCCCATTTTCTTCTTAAAAATCCTTCTCTTTTGAACCAAAAATACAACTTATTTCATGTACTCCAAAATAGAAATGGAATTGGAAGAAATATAACAGATATGCTTTACAGTTAACAGCGTAGCTCACAACAAAAATAAAGATTACAACTAACTGTACATAATCTCACATGGAACTGATAAACTTCGAGTCTTGACAAGGACTTCAATTTCCCGTGCCATTTACAAGTAACGGCTTATGCCAGGTAATTGTATATTTGTGATTTATGCCAGGTAATTGTATATTTGTGGGTTGCTCTTGTCTCGCTCGAGGTACTCCCTGTCAATGAGGCTTTCAATCCTTTTCTTCAAGTCAGCAGGTTTTATCGGAAACTTGAGCTGTGTAACCAAAACAAAGACACATTCAATACTTCAATTTGTCAGTTCACTTTGATTCCACCTAAATAAGTGAAAGTGTTTCCCCATCCTATCAACACTTGCTTAATCATGATACCAGGGTATCCATTTTTCACCAAATTTGCAGTGTTTCACTAAGACCATTGTTATAATAGTAAAGATTTAATAAATCTTTCTTTCATTTTTTCTCCAACAACTGATGAGCAGATAGACTTAAAGGCACATAAATAAATTTAAACTTACGCATCAGATATCTGTTCAACCCAACGCCATAGATTTAGCATCTATTCAAATGTATATTGTAATACCTGCTGAAAGAGTTCAGTTATCAAGAGTGTGTGACTTAGGACTTTTCTGGTCTTCATTATCCGAACAATAGCAGCATCAACCTGCACATATTGAGCAATTGTAACAAGCACTATTAGCTTGGCCTTGCACCACTATTTTAATGATTTTTATTATTTTATTTTTTTGGGGGGGCGGGGGGGGGGGACTATGGAGGGGCATGAACGATGTGAACCTGATATTGACGATCCTGGAATACTCTTTCAGTGGTGCTTGTATTCTCCTCCACCGTTTCCTTCATCTGGATAGCATTTACCTGCACATATCAAATATATTAGCTTCAAGGTCTGCTATTTGAGTAAAATGTCTCATGAAATTCAATGTACCCAAAGCCTGCACTACACAGGAAGCTGAGTAGCTTAAAAGAGCATTTAAAACTGACATAAAAAGGCATTTTGATTCCATGAATTCACTTTCTACATTGGTCAAACTTATTAGAACTATATATCACCTGACTGCTACCATTCATGACCGTTTTTTTTAAATCGATTAGTATACGTACCTTTATACGATATAGAGGTGCAGTAAATTGATCATTAAACACAAACGAATCATCGTCCTCCACTTCTCTTCCTTTCGGGGTCTGTGAAAACAATTATTTATTCTTCTATCAGGAAAAAGGAAATAAAAGAGAAACATTTTCTATTATCTGAATAAAAAAATTCAACAAGAAAATTTTGAAATAAATACGCAAAAATTCAACAAGTCCTGCAGTGAGTGTGACCATCCACCTTTTGAAGGACACGAACTTTTCCGCATGCAAGGGACTGCAGTGTTCTTCTCAGTTCCTTATCCTCAATGCTAGTAGAGTCCTTGATATCTTGATAGCTAAGCTTTTGGGCATCATTGAACAGCATCAGAACAACAGTCTAGAACAGAAAAGACCCAACCAAAATGTTAGGACATGTGCACTAATGCTGAAGGCATTGACTAACAAAACAGGAAAAACTAGTAAAACAACAATTCAAGGAAACCCAAACAAGACTAACCTGAAATAGAGAAACTGCCAGCTCCTTTTTACCTTTCAGAAATTCTGCTTTCAACACACAGTGACCTAATGAATTTTGCCACATCAATCGTCTTCCACTGTACTTGCTCAAGTAGAATTCCTTAAAAATATCCTGCAACACCAAGCAAAAATATATATACATACACATAAATAGTGGGTAACTGCATAACAATAATATACATGGTGTCAAGAAAGCACTGCAGATTGCAGCCATTCTCCAGTGTATGCAAACCTGGTAAACATTGAGTTCATGGGGAAGCCGAACATCCATAGGTGGATAGGTCGGCCAGTATCTGCAGTACAAACAACCATATACCATATTAGATTCCTCTGGAAAAATCAGTATTTACAAACATTCACATAGAAAAAGCAACCTACCCAGTTGTTAAGACATGGACACTCATCTCAATTCCAGATGGGAGTTTTGTCCTAGCTTGGGATGATTGCTTGAAAGATTCATTTATCTCTTTTGATAATTCAATGTCCTATAAAAGTGTAATTGAATATCATTAGAAAAACAATCATACAGCGCCATTAGTGCAAGCCTGTAAGGTCATTATGTGTTCCATGGATACTGACAAAGCAAAGCTACAATAAGAAAAGTGGGGTAGGTAGGAGCCTAGGAGGGTTGGGAAAAGACTCCTAACTTTAGAAACTAAAACATCAATACATTTTTATTCATCACAAGACATCATCTTCCTTGCCAAGTCAACTAAAACAACCTGATAGTCAAAAACCAAGCAAAGTATATATCAAGCAAGCACAAACAGATACACATGAGAAGTGGGCCGTTATATTCATTGTAGTCCCTTGAATCACTATGTGAGATGGCACAGAACTTCGTGACAAATCAAATATGTTACAAAGGCCAGTTTTTTATTAACTGCGAGAATGGATGCAAATCATCCATATTAATGTTGGTTGATATTGTTTGTATATTCCCAATGTCTAGAAGCATTCATATAATTGACACAGAAGTTGTCAACTAAAACAGAATGTTACAACATGTAATAATCAAAACCTGCACCTATGCATAATCCTCGGAACCTTGCCACATGTCTTAGGCGTTGGGTAGTTTCACCGTCTGGCATTTCCTCCCATAGGAAGGGACGCAAACCAACCACAAGAATCCTCCTTGCCCCCACCGAAAAAAAAACAAGGACAAAGCTCTCCCTTGCTTCTTTTCTCCTTTTTGTGAACCAGCAATCTAGGTTATCTTCTGTCTGTACCTACCCTAAATGCACTTGTCTTCAGTATAAACAAGTTAAAAACCATGATCACTGCACTTATGCATAGTTCTCGGGACCTTGTCAAGTGTCTTAGGTATTGAGCCTTATGAGAGGATGCAAACCAACCACAAAAGTCTTCCCTCCTCTTCCCCACCCAAAAAAGAAAAAAGCACAAACATCCCCTTGCTTCTATTCTCTTGATATACTGTCTGTAACCTACACTAAATGCACTTGTCTGAATTATAAACAACTTAAAAACCATGCTCAGATCTGACATGTATAAATAGAGGAGACTGACAGATATAAATAGAGGTTATCAACGTGCCTCTGAGGTAAAGTTTTTGCATCCGGAGATGTGCTAAGATGAATGAAAGAATAGATAGTAAAGCAAATGTAAAGACAGATACAATTTAAAGTAATTATATGGATAATGGCGTCAAAGGTAATTCTATCATCCAGGTCAGTTTCAGAATGTACAATGAGGAAGTGCATCGTTCCATTCCATATGACCCAAATCTGAATTTGAAAAGAAGTGCATGTAAGAATCAGATCTAGTTTTAATCGTAAAAAAGCCACAAAGGTTTTAGTTGCATGATGCCATAATATATCAAGTTAACTCTTCGAACAAGTTCTAATCTAAACTACTTGGGGTCTCCATTCAGTTTTTTGTTAAAGCCATCTTTCTGGTTCATTCCCAAGGCACTTTTTGGTAAAGCCATCTTTCCTTGTATGCCCTTCTATATTCTTGTTTTTAGAAAAAGAAAGAGTGAATTGTCAAAGTTGAACACTCTTACCAAGAAACACTCATACTACAGGAAATAAAATAGGGAAAAAGACCAAGTCCTACTTTTCGTCCCAAAAAATGACTCAGTCCTATCAAATTTATATATGAACAATAAAGTCCAACTTTTTATTATTA
This sequence comes from Ilex asprella, assembly GCA_023539305.1. NCBI lineage: Eukaryota > Viridiplantae > Streptophyta > Magnoliopsida > Aquifoliales > Aquifoliaceae > Ilex > Ilex asprella. The sequence continues at coordinate 8,567,965 of CM042186.1, read as the reverse complement.
GTTCCAAAGAAATCCTAATTTTTACTATATACCATTTTTACCCTTTCTGTATTAACTACAAAATTGACATCGTCCTTTGTTGATCAAATAACCCCCAAAAAGACACTGAAAGGGTGTTTTTCTCCCCTCACAACCTTCTCATAATTCTCTGTAATTTCTTTGCGAGTTTTTTGTTAATCTGTGTAGTGTGCTGGTGTTTGAGGGTGGGACATGTACTCAAATTTATGGTGTGGCGCTTTTGTTTACCTCTTATATATTGGAAATATAATTAGAATGAAAAATAATCAAGGCAACCAAATGTCTTCAAGGTTTGCCGCACATTCAAGTTCTAGTTCGCTTTGGATTTCGTGATATTGAAAACCCATACGAGTTATGTAGATGATTTTATGTAAAGAGCTCAGAACTCAAATTGATTTAAAATCTTGAGTTGATTGATTAAAGAGGACAATGACAATTTTGTAATTAATACTAAAAGGGTAAAAATGAAACATAATAAAAATGACTTCCTTGAAATTAATTATGAAAAGTAGGACATGATTGTTCAATCATAAATTTGATAGGACTGAATTGTGTTTTGGGATAAAAATAGGACTTATTAGTATTTTTCCCAATAAAATAATATTACACAATATTAATCTTTAACCAAGTCCCAATATCTTGAATTTGGAGATAAGAAAAATTAGTCACTTAGCTATGACACTTATGCTCAAGGATCTAAATCTCGTGTCGAAACGTCCGAAACGTTTCGGAATTTCAACACTCCGACACGAAACAGTGGTTGAATCCTTAAATTCTAGTGTTT
>CM042186.1:8504397-8566763 GCA_023539305.1 Ilex asprella | reverse complement strand
TTATTGTAATTACATTTAATAACTATTATAATTATATTTAATACCCTTTATAATTAAATTTAATAAGATACTGTAATTATATTTAATATCTTATCGTAATTACATTTAATGACCATTACAATTATATTTAATACCCTCCGTAATTACATTTAATACCTATTACAATTATATTTAATATCTTATGTAATTATATTTCATACCTACTGTAATTACATTTATTACCCATTGTAATTACATTTAATACCTTATTGTAATTATATTTAATACTCATTATAATTATATTTAATACCCTATGTAATTACATTTAATACGCTACTGTAATTATATTTAATGTCTTATTGTAATTACATTTAATAACCATTATAATTATATTTAATACCCTCTGTAATTACATTTAATAAGCCACTGTAATTATATTTAATACCTTATTGTAATTATATTTAATACCCATTGTAATTATATTTAATATCTTATGTAATTATATTTAATACATACTATAATTACATTTAATACCCATTGTAATTACGTTTAATACCTTATTATAATTACATTTAACAACCATTATAATTATATTTAATACCCTACGTAATTACATTTAATATACCACTGTAATTATATTTAATATCTTATTGATTATTAGTATTATAATAAAATAGTATTATTAATTGGATAATATTTTAATTTAAAAGTATTATGCATGTCATATTTAATTTGTAGAATGAATATAATGTGTTTGATAATGTAATGATATTTATTGTAGATATGACATCAAAGGGAAAGAATGTGGTTACTGAATCATCCCAAAAAAAGAAAAAAGAACGTGATATTGGATGGAACTACGGGGAACTAATTGGGGATAATCGACAACATGTGATGTGTAATTTTTGCCATAAAAAAATGATGGGTGGTGGTGTGTCACGGTTAAAGCAACACTTGGCAGGTGGTTATAATAATGTGGAACAATGTGATAAGTGTCCTATTGAAATTGCGAGAGCTATGAGGGATTACTTGAATCGCAACAAAACTGAAAACGTAGAAGTGACTGATGAACGGAGAAAAATGAGACAGAATTTAATTGGTGGATCGAGGCGGAGGAGTGGTATCGAAATTTATTCTTCCGATGATAATTCAGATGATGATATGGATATAGAATATAGAGCTGATATTGAGTATGCAAAATAACAATCTATTCGTGATATACATATGGCTGAGCAGGGCTTTAGAAGAGGAAGTTCTAGACCATCTATCCAAAAAGGTGGTACATCCAGGAGTTTTATGCGCTCACACAGTGTGAAGGAATCTTGGAATAAATTCTCAAGAAAATCACAAAAATTGATGGGCAAAGAAAAAGATCTCCCGATAGAAGAAATTGATCCTTCAATGTATCGGAATAGAGAAGTGAAGCAAGCCAAGCTAACTCATATGTGGAATCCCAAAAAGTGGGCAAAGTCGGCAAAACATGCTATTGCAAAGTATTTCATTTATGAGAATATTCCACCAAGCAAAGCTCAAGGTCATTTTTATCAATTGATGATTGATGAAATTGCTTTAGCTGGAGTGGGTGTGAAAGGGCCAACCCCATATGAGATTGGTGGGCCATTACTAGATAATGAGATAGATGAGCTTAAAGAGTACATTGACCAGTTCAAAAAGAAGTGGGAGATTTATGGAGTGACAATCATGTGTGATGGATGGACATCCACCACAAGATTATCTATCATTAACTTCTTGATATATTGTGATGGAAAAGTTGTATTCCACAAGTCAATTGATAGTTCTGGCCATGACAAGGATGCTAATTATATTTTGAGATTGATGGATGCTGTTGTTGAGGAGATTGGAGAGAAATATGTGGTTCAGATAATTACAGACAATGGCAGTGAGTACAAAAAAGCGGGTGAAATGTTGATGGAAAGAAGACCATACTTATATTGGACTCCTTGTGCTGCCCACTCTCTAGATTTAATTTTGCATGATTTTTCCAAGATTGAAACAGTTCAAAATGTGCTAGAGCAAGCTAAAAGAGTGACCAATTTTATCTATAATCATAATAGAGTCTTGGACATAATGAGAACATTTTGTTCGGGGGAATTGATTCGGCCGGGACAAACAAGATTTGCCACTAATTATATTGCCCTACAAAGTATTTTGGAGCAAAGAAATAGTTTGCAAAGGATGTTTACTTCAGAAGATTGGTCTAGGACTGCAGCAGCAAAGGATCCAGTTGGAAAGCGAGTTCAAGGGACAATTCTAAATCCTAAGTTTTGGGAGACCGCAAAAAATGTGTTGAATATGCATACACCTATTGCAAAAGTTCTAAGAATGGTGGATGAGGAAAGAAAAGCAACAATGCCATATGTACATGAAGCAATGAAACGAGCAAGACAGGCTGTCAAAGACGTGACTCCTAAATCGTGCAAAAAATATCTTGACATCATTGATGCTCGATGGAAAAAACAAATCATTCAACATATTCATATGGCAAGTAAACTTATTGTTTACCAATTTATATTTCAATTATTGATAAGTGTTATCATTTTGGATGTTATCATTTATAAGTGTTATCATTATTTATATTGTGCAGCTTATTACTTGAATCCCGCATACCATTATGAAGAAGATGTTGGTGTGTTAGAAACTTTTTTGGGTTCGTTTCGGATCGTTGTGTCTAGATTAGAGACAAATCCAAACAAGGCTGCTGAAGCACTTGTAGAGGTAATACTTTAGTATTTCAATCTCAATTTACAAATGTGCTAAATTAATATATAACATCAACATATCCATAATATTTAGGTAAAAATATTTCGGGAAGCCATGTATTGTTTTGGTGACCAAGCTGCAATTAGAGGAAGAACAAAAAGTGATCCAGGTAATTAAGTAGATTATTTACACACTTATATTTTGTTCTCATGATTTTTATTTATATTTTTTTAAGGTTTTAATATATTTCTTATTATTAACAGCTGAATGGTGGTTTATGTATGGTACTGATGCTCCAAATTTGAGAAAGATTGCTAAGAGAATATTGTCGCAAACAGCCTCATCTAGTGGTTGTGAGAGAAACTGGAGCACATTTGCTCTCATTCATACTAAAGTGCGGAATCGACTCAATTATCAAAAGTTAGAAAGGCTGGTGTTTGCACAATATAACATGAGGTTGAAGTTAAAACACCTTATGAAAGACAAAAAAGGGTATGAATTCAGACCTATAGACTTAACCACTGTTTTTGAGAAAGATGAAGGTATTTCTGAGTGGTTAGATGATCCTGGTGATGCACTTTTAGATGAACTTGATGATGATGGGCAACCAACAAGACCAAACACTTTCTTAGCAACGTGGGCAAATCGTTTTTCCGATGACGATGTAGGAGTAGGCCTCGGTCAAGGTGTTGTGCCACCACGAAAATCAAGATCCAAAATAAGTAGAGAAGGATCAAGTAAAGCAATGGATGATGAAGAGTTCGACAGACTAATGAGAGATCCACCAAGACCACGTAAGCAACCTGTCATTGTCACTAGTAGTACTGAGGATGATCATAATGGTGATGGTAGCAATGATGATGGTGGTGAAGATGATGATGAAGATAGTGGTAGTGGTGGTGGTGGTAGTGGTGGTGGTGGTAGTGGAGATGGTGACAACGGAGGTGGTGATAGCCATGGACATGGAGGCGATGGAGATGGTGGTGATGGAGGTACGGGGAGCCAAAGTCCACATGGAATTGTATTCACTGTAGAGGAAGGATTTACACATGTTACACAAGATGAAGATCATGGCTCTCGACGAATGCTTCAATATGAACGACGTTCAAAATCAACTCGAGATCGTCAACAAGAGCGTACTCAAAATCCGACCACTCCACATGGTATGGGTGCTATTAGGTATGGAACTGATATGATTAATGATGGTTTTTCTACTATGAGTATAAGTGGAAGTGGAAGTGAAAGTGGAAGTAGAAGTGAACGTCATAATTATGGTTCATTGTCCTCATATGGTTATGGTTATGGTTCTGGGCATGGCATTCCCTCCTATGATTATGGATCGGGGTATGACACACGAGGATACGGATATGGATCCTCAACATATGGTTATGGATCTGGCTATGACTCCCAGACATCCTCCTCATATAGACAAGATGAAGGTTGGCCAATGACTGATGCATTCGTTCCCCAACAAATTGGATGTAGTGTTGCAGACTATCAGAGGTTTGGGAGAGAATATAATTCACATTATCGTAATAATATGAGTTGGAGTAACTATTGTCATCATATTTATGTCACATATGGAGTTTCTCTAAGTAGCTACCCAGAGCCTACACCGATGTATGAACCTGCTCGACACTCCACAGGGGGATGGATGTAGCCATGTGAGTATGTACTCATTAGCATTTCATGTATATTATAAAACTTCAATATTATATAAAAGTGTGTTTATTTGATAAAAATTAAGTGTTTAAAACTAATTTAAGTGATTTTCGCCTCATGTCAAGCCTTTTATTCTCTCTAATTTAAATTTATTCTTGTATAAATGGATGTTAACCCAATAAATATGTTGAATTAATCAATTATTTAGCTTATCTTTATAGATTAATGGATTATATTTGTGTTTCCACGCGTTTCCATATTTTTTCTGCGTTTCCATTGCATTTCCGAAACGTTTCCGTTTTTTAGCTGACCGAAACGGTACTTCGAAACGAAATTTCGATCCTTGCTTATGCTCAATGCGTAACAAAGGTTCTTGAAGAAGTTGATGGCCAATGTCATCTAAATGAAGTCAACCCTATGTTTTAGAATAGTGCACAAGCACAAATCTCACACTAAGATCCAACAATATATGATCGACAGCTTGAACTTTCACATCAATCAATCTTCCTGAATTGAAAAAGAACCTTATAGACAAAATACACACCTTGAACATTCCTTCAAGTTTGTTGGTAAACTGGCTGCCGCACTCGGTCTTCAGCTGTAATAATGATGGAAACTACTTAGTTCCCCAACAGATGCAAAATGTTCAACGAAGATATATAAAAGATGAAAACATCCATAACCTTGGAAATCATAGACTTCTCTGCATCAATGGAAGCACTTTTACCCAACAGTATCCTTTTTGCAAGATCCTTCTTATAGAATGCTTCAAAGACGTCCTTACCCTAAATTAACAAGAGATCATATGACACATGCATTTATAAATCATTTTGATGTCCAATATAGCAGCACTAAGTAGCAAATTAACATATCAACAGCAGAAGGTAATAGCAGCATTCTAATTTAAACCCAAGACTTGGTTGCCATCACCTGTATAAATCTGAATAAAACCAAGACTTTGTCCAGTGTACCCTCCAATTCCTCCTCCGATGTACCCTTATTCCCAGCACGAAGCTTTTCATCTAAAAACTTGGCAATAAGCTCAGCAGGTCGATTCTATGGCAAAGTAGAATACCATATTCTCAGAATTTTAAAAGTGAAGAAATAAAATGCATAGTTATGAATGACAGCAGATTGATATGACAATCAAAGGTAAATATTTAATCCAGATTTATTAACACTTAGACTCACTATAATCAAGTGGATTTATCAAACTGATGAGGCAGGTAACTATGAAACACTGGAGAGGACTACTTTGCTGAAAGTGAATTGTAGGTTAGGTAGGCTGCTAGAAAGCTGAATTTCCACATTCAGCTTGGAAGTCAACAAACCATAATCAATAATGCAATGGTCCTTGATCATCGAAAGACACAGAAAAGTCAGAAAATGCAGCATGAGGGAGTAGAAAGAGATTTACGCTCATGTGCAAACTCCTGATTTTCCTTACGTTATAAAAATTAGATAAACGGTCAAAGGTGTGGTAGCCTCCATAGTCATGCACACTCAATCGCTGTTACGACTACTTATGACATTTTTTATGAACCATCAAAACAAGTAAGATGCGTCACTTCTAACAAATGCAAAATATAGGGCTATAATCTTTCCAATACCATCTTATAGTCACTGAGCATAGTGAGTTTAGATTCCAAATGTGGTGTTGGCATGTAAGAAACCATAAACTCTTCTACAATGGAAACATGTGTGTCCCTGTTTATATGTATTTAGAGGTGTACCAAAGATGCTTGAAAACAGAAAAACAAGATCAAGTTCCCACAAACAGTTGCTTAAAGAGCTCTTAGTCAATTTAGTATGTCAATTTCTCCCATCCTCTTAGGATGGACCTCTCCTCCTCAACTTCCAAGTTTTAATCAAAGGAGTAGATAACACTTGAGAGAATTCCTTAGACATGGTACAAAAGTCCTGCAAATAAGTGTTTGCTTCTCTCATAAGTTCAATGTCCAATAAGTATCTCTTAGTTTGACTTGGCAGCTCTCGATTCTTGACCATATTGGAGGATTAGGAGGCAGTTGAAAGAGCTGCTCAAAAGCTTGACGAACAAACCAAAAAAACCTATATATTCTTTTTTTTATTAGTCGATGGTTTTTCCCTTACTAGTCAAATGGTAAGGAAGGGCGCTATTCAATGGAAAACAGACTTTAGGACATTTGTACAGGTAGCTCAGCCGGTTAGAGCATTTTTCTGATTTTGGACAACATTCTGCTTCCAATTAGAAAAAAAAAATCCACATACGTACAACACAATTTCTACAACATGATTCCTTTGGCAGAGAGCAAGTCAAGCCATACATTAACTATTAACTGAGGAAGAAAATGATGGTGAATCTCATGGCACAAAGGTTATATGAGGTGCGACGAACCTTGGGGACAAAATGCAACATGTCCATCTTTTTATATTACCAGCAATAACATCATACCCAAGACATGGAATATTAGCAAGTGCGAAGATTGTACCTGCCGCAGATTGATGAGGTGCTCAAATGCTTCCTTGATGTTGTTGGAAAATGCTTCATTCTTTGAAAAGCTTTCTTCCCATATTGTATCAAGAGATCCCTTAAATTCTAAGAGGCTGGATACCATATCTTTGTCCTTTTCTTCATCCAAGACAATACCCTGCCCAGTTCTCCTAATGTAGGAGCTCAGGGCCAGCCTCAATGATTCGAGGGCATTCACCCTAGAAAAAAGCAAGTAGACCCTCTGAAGATCATCAATACGACTCCCATCCATCAGCATCATGAAACCCTGGACAGATAGATGGGATAAGAACAACCATGAAAAAGCAAAGCCAATTCTCGCATTAAGAAGCACGAACACAAGACGGGGATATGACACTACATGAACAAGCTAACTCGTTATTTTTCAAAAAAGTGGCACACGAACACATTAGGAGACACACTAAATATGTGAATACATATAAATATATATTATCATATGATAAAATAAATATGTTTCAATGATAATCAGTCAATTCATCATTTTTTAATTCTAACAATTCACATGGCGATATTATCGAATAAAAAAGAATCAGATGTGCTGATACAAATTCATCATAAATATTCATGATCCAATAATCAATAACTACTAAAAAATTTATTTTCAAAAATATTTCTCTTCGCAACCTTAATTTTTATTCAATTTCAAAGAGCCCTAATATTTGAACCCTAGTTTTCATCAATTTACTTTTCATATAAAGCTATTTCATTTGCATATAGTTCATAATTGTATCCAAAATTATGTTTATATCATGTTCGATGTTCGTGTTGTGATTGTAACTCTTTTATACTATAACTCTGACTCTTTTCTTTTTAAAATTACAACAATAACTTTCTAATTTATAAAGTTACTTGATAAGTTTTCAAAAATTAAAAAAAAAGGGGCTCAAAACGTGTCCTCTAATGTGTCGGTCACGTGTTCCGAGCGTGTTGGTCGTGTGTTCCCAATGAGTCGAGAAAAAATATAACAATAAAAAATCAAATACTTATTTCAGCGTTACTGACTAGTGTCCAAAACATGTCCGTGTCCTAGGAGTGTCCGACACTAACACTTTGACCAAAATTACGTGTTCATGCTTTCTAGTTCTCACATATAGGGAGGAACCAAGAAAGGGTGGCTTAATAGAGTCCTAATGTACCTTATCCAGAATTGCAGATTTATGGCGTTCAAGGAGTTCCCTTTCTGCAGTTCCTACCAGTGGCTTTCTTGTACTTGCATCCAAGTATAGTAAGCATCTTTCATGTTCTTCATGCAACCTTACCTGGAGTCAAATAATAAGCTAGGTCAGCACTTTTCTTTTGTGCAATGAAATACAAAAACCAGAAGCTAGAAAACAAAAGCAAGAAATGAGAGGAGAGACAGTCATTTTAACACTTGAAAAGAAGGAGAACCACAAAAAGCAGATGCATGACACACCTCCACATGCTTCAGATAATCTGGAACATCTGCCTGCTGCATGTATTTTATGCCTTCAGCCGCATAAAATTCAGACGTACGTTCAAGGAATGGCTTCTCAAAGCTATCCAAGTAAATTCCCAATGCAGTGAACATCTTCAAAAGATGGTTAAGGAGAGTCCTATCAACTGCTTCACCTAGTCTGAAATACCAAAAACAGCATGTTGCAGATTACTAGATGTTAATGAAAAGGCTCTTTGCAACAGCAGTAATAAGTCACCACAATCTTTCTTTCAACTTCCTTTTTTCTGTTTTTTCCCCATGGAGGAAGGGGAAGGGGGAATTTGGTTCATACGAATAAAAACTAACCACAGGCAGAAGTCTAGGAATTGCCCAAGAACCACAAAAACAAATTTGTGGTACCAAACTAGTGGGAAAACAATCTCCATTTTGGTTCCCTCAAATTGCTAATTAAATTTGATGAGTTGATGCAGCCAACATAAAAATATAAAGCCAACAGCTAATATGACATACTGGATATTGGTCCATTCTGGGAAAGGAAATACAGTGCACACTAATCTCAGATATGTTATCTGTGCATATATGAAACAAATTCAAGTCCATGCGTACGGTTATGCAATACCATTATGTAATGGTTTGGGGTTCCCACCACTGCTACTGCCCCACATATCAATGGGAGTATAATTCATAGTCCTATCAGACACTGCTGTGCATTAAGGTGCTGCAACCACTTGTACGGTCCATTACTATTCAGAACCCTGGTGAGCAAATCAAACGCACTTCTGGACCTTTTTTTCCAACCTTTTTCCAATCAGCAACAAAATCAAAGCTCAAGTCTTATTGGATTGGAGTGAGAAGCTGAAACGTTGCACCTCTTTGTTGGATTTAGGATACCATAATAAACTTGACCATGAGACAAATGAAGATTTCACAGCATATTGTATAAGGTTTTCTCAATTCCACTAGTCAAAATTATTCCAAATCAGCATAAAAATAAGAGTTAAATTCAGCATTTACGAGTTATCATATATTTGGTGCCCTATAATTCAGTCAACATTAGATGTTGCAAAGAGTCAAAGGTTTGTGTTAGTTAGCTTCTGAATATTTTTTAGCAGCTATAAAAAAAGCTTCTGTAATCAATTCCAAGTACTGAGTCATCGATTCTCCTGATACTGCTACAACAAATTGCGACAATACTGTCCCAATATCGGATTTCATGAACAATGTCCATGGATAAAAGGTGATAATATTCTCACTTTTCAATAACTTCATTCTACTTTGTAAGAAAATAAAAATCCACGGATACACAGAAGGGAAGTGTGCTAATTTAAACATTGGACTCCATAGCACTGCCAATGGTAGATATCACGTTTCAACAAAGTGGCACTAGGCTTACCCCAAACAAAACATTCCATACATAAAGCTGATCATAAGTCATGGTTCAGAGTATCGCGTGATCGATATGAGTCGGCCGGCCGAGTCTTATCCAACTTAATACCTTCTGAAATGATATCTTTACACGATACATATAAACTCCGAGTATCGCATAATTCGACTGAGTCGTCCGAATTGAATTCGAGTAAATCCCAAGTCACTTAGTTATCATCACCGAATCAGCTCATAAGGTTCCACGATGCCACAGTATAACCTGAATCTCTCGCCATGTTTGTAAAATCCGTACATGCATTGCAAGATATTTTATATAATGTTGGGGTCTAAAGTGTAATTTATGATAATTACAGTGGGAATTAAATTACATTAATTGAATTATGAGAATTAAGCAATGTTTTAAACAGTTAATCCAAGGGGTTAAATGATTGAGTTGACAAAGTGACGGGTGTCATTTGTTGGATGGCAAAAATGTTTTTCGGTGTGATTTGAAAAAAAATAAAAATTATGTTGTGTATATGTGGAGGAAGAAAACAAAAAAGGACCTAAGTGTAAATGAGTATCAGAAACGGTGAGTGAAACCTATCTCTTTGATCAGCTCAGTATCTCACCAATATATATATATATGGAGTATAAGAACTGGTTCTTTACTTTGGAAGAACTTGCTTGGGGAAGACGAGGGAAAAGAACAGTGGGAAAGGTTGTAGCTTTCAAATAAAAATTGGCATAAAGTGATTCTTGATTTCTTGGATTAAAGCTAATATAGCTTGGGGAAAATTTAAGTGGAACAAACTTTTTTGGTAAGAATACTTGTATTATGTATGTTTTAAGCTCTCTCTATACTTGCTTTGTGTTAAAACCAAAGATTTGTATCAATTTTCGATGTAAGAATAGAGGTTAATAGGTATGTGTTTAGTTCGAATTTTGTATGAAATTATTGGATTTTGTTATTGTTGAAATTTCTATACAATTTTAAGGTTAGAATTGATAGTTTAATGTTTGGGTATTGTGGGATTAAAAGAAAAAGTGTTAGGGTTGATCTAGAACAAAACGGGAGAACAAGAACTAGGTAGAACCGGTTCTACTAAAGAAGAATTGGTTCATCGGGCATTTGATGAAATACTATAAGTGGTAAAACCGGTTCTACCAAAGAAGAACCGGTTCTAGGGAACTCAGCCCGAGTGTTTGTGGGTGAATCACCATAACTCTCTCTAGAAAATTCCGATTGATGCACCGTTTTCTTTGTTAGAACCCAGACTCGTAGATTTTTCTAACCATGTAAGGTACAACACCTAATTCTAGTTGTGTAAAAAATGGTGACCACTTAAAGTGGACTAAAATTCTGCAAATATTAAACAAGCGGTCAACTTAGTATTTTTCAGGAGTAATGAGATAACTTTTCCAAAAGGAATCCAATTTTAGTCCATGACCTATGGTTGCAAAGCTAGGAATGTCTACTCTAAGATGACATTGATTTCACCATGTAATTCAAAGGTCATGAAAAGATTTAAATATTAGATTATGGGTATGCCAATTTAATTGTTAAATGTAAACGTGAGAATTAAGATATTTGATTGTGTAATCTAAACTAAGGTTTTGACTTCCATTATATCACCCGGGAAGGGGTAGAGATGTGATATCTTAAATTTAATCAATCATTTATACATGAGGTGCATAATATCATGTGTTTGTGAATGATTTTCATATGTCTTACATCGACGTATGCTAGGTATTAAAGCGATGACGTTGGCCTTGAGTTCATATAAAAATGTTATAGGGTACTGAATCCGGGCTTGAATGTAACCCAAGATGAGTGTATTGAATTATATTGATTGAAAATATGATTGATTTCTTATACTATATTACGTGCATTCGTTAGACTATGGTGTAGTGGAATATAACTTGTAAATAGTGATATAATGGGGTATGAACTGTAAATTGGTGATTAGTTATGAACTGAAGTTTAATTATGAAAAATAATTTGATAGATTATGAATTGTGAAGTGGTGAATGTTTGTTACTAACTATATTTGTATATAGCTAGATTATGATTCAATGGCTTAAGGATTGCGGATTGGTGTTAAGTGTGATTGCAAGTACTTGAATTGAACAAGTGTGCTTACCAATATGTGTTAGCCAAGACTACTAGATGTAAATAATAGTCGAGACTCCCGGACATATATGGGTAGTGATATAATAGCTGAGATTCCTGGACATACACAGATAGCGAAGGGATTGCCGAAGACTTTTGGGCGGAATCAAATAGTCATTTATTTTCGTCGAGACTTACAGTCGTTATTGGATAGTCGGATATTGGATATTGAATATTGGATATTGGATAGTGGGTGTTGGATATTGGATATTAGCTATTAAAAGTTGGTTATTTGATATTAAATTACACTTTTAATGTGTATGTGAGTTATGATTATAATTGTAATGTGCTTATGAGTTTTCTTTCTACTAGTTGGGGTACGCATGCGTTGCACGCCAATTATTTCTTTCAAAAAAAAATAGATAAATTAGACCAATTTTCTTTATATGAAAATGGTTATATATTACATGATAGTTATTGAATTTTATGATGCTCACTTTTTAACTTGTTCCTTTGTTAGTGGACGGTTATATAAAATGGCACTGCTGATGTGGTGTAACTGTTACACTCAATATTTTTCTCGTGTTTTAGGTTATATGAACTGAATTTCATAAGGTTAAAAAAAAATTGAATTACATTACATTTAAAACTATAATGTTTCACTTCAATAAGTGATTAATAGTTAGATGAACAATGATTTAGTAGACTAATGTTATTACAATAGGTTATTATTGTTTTTTTTATCTTTTTAAGGATAGTATTATCAATTAATTTTTTTTTAACAAAACATTGACATTTGAAAGAAGTATATAGATTATTAGATCTATTCAAATGTTTATTTTTTAGCGAATTTAAATATTCACTACATACTTACAAATATATACAAACATATGATGTAATTTGGTGATTATTGAATAAAATTGAGGAGAAATTCATGTGCTAAATGCTAAAATCGTCTCTATTCAACTTATTCAGATTAGAACGAATACCTATTTTAATGGATTCATATATGCATTGTGAAAAAAAATCATTGGACAATTGAATTGGATTCAAATCACATTTTTCAAATCGGATTTGGATTGAATTTATATTGTTTAGAAAGAAGATAATCAAAAGTTAAGCAATGAATTTATTAGTTGAACTAATGCAATTAATAAACAAAATAAAAAATTCCTCAAAAAAAGATAAAATAAATATTATAGAATTTTTTTAGGATAAATAAGAAAATTAAAAAATTTTCTCTTAAATCAATTTAAAAATGATAAAGTAAACATTATAGAATTATTGAAGGATAAATAAGGAAAACAAAAGTTTTTCATTTAAGTCACTTTTATTAGTAGTATAGATATGTTTCAAACATATTCACTGAGCGTGTGGTTTACTCACCCTCTCACATTTGGTTATTTTCAGGTGTAGGGATTAAGGAAGTGGTCTGCTGAGAAATCTTACTTTACGTGGAAGTGTTGGCGTCAGACTGTACTTTATGTTATGAGTCAAAATGTACACGTGTTGTAAAGAGGTTTAAAGGGTATGGTGTCTTAGTCGTGTCGTTACACTATACTATATAAATGTCATATTTTCTTATTTAAGTAAATGGCCTAAAAACTATTGCACAAGTTAACTACTCTAGGGTAATTGTGGGTTAAAGGTTAATAAGTTTGGAATTACCCAACTCTCTCTCCCATACGAGATGGCGTGTGACAATGTTGAATATTTTCTTTTAGGTCATATAGCCCGATACCGCACCTCGACGCCATGACCGATGTGTCTCAAAGTTCTCCGAGTCAATGGCCAATATCAAACCTTGGACCATGACATAAGTTGAGAAGTTATTATTCTTTGGCAAAAAAAAAATGATTTTGATCTAATTCAAGTAAATTCCGTTTTGAGTACTTTCCCGCTTCGTTTAATGTAGTATACTTCATCATCCATAGCCGTTGTTCTCATCAATTAAACCTGTTCAAAATATTAGTAAATTACACAGACCGTTGAGCAGACCTTCTCGAGGTTGGCAAAAAAAATTCAAACCACAAGATTATCATTTCCAGCTTCTTCTTCTTCTTTTTTCAATTTTTGAATTTTTGAACCGTCATTGCTAACAAAAATCACAAATGATATTAAGTTTGTCAATATACAAACGAATACAGAGAGAGAATGTTTACAATTTCAACACAAGACATGGTAGGGGCTGAAATAGAACTGGAAGTTGATGCCCATGATTCTATAAACTATAAAGTACAGTCTTTGGACTGATACATAATCCAAATTTGGAGGCACTTTCTACATTGTCACCCATCTAAATTCATGATAAGAAGAGAGACTAGAAAGCCCCAATTATAGGAAAAATCCTACCCATTGTCATAGTTGCCAAAATATACTCTTTACATGTCTTTACTGCTTAATCTCAGTTTTAGTAGTTCAAATTTCATGCAATGCATAGGATATAATTTGGTATTCATCATCACGTGTTAATTGGTGTCTGAAAAGAGAAATGAAATGAAAAAGAAAAAGAAAAAAGCCAGCACCCTCTCTGTCTCTGAGGTTGCAAAGAAGAGTGACTGGAATGATATCCAGCCAAAATGTATTTTGGAGGTTGTTTCTTACAAAAAAAAAGGCGCTGCAAAATTGTCGTGATAAATGTATAATACACAGTATACACATACAGTTCACAAGGCTAAGAGGCATGCCAATGGGTAAAAAAGTCAAAGAACAAAGATGCACAACCTGTAGGGTAAAGGAGCAGACAAAAATAAATATCTGAAACACGGACAACCCCTACTTCAATCTCTCCATCTAACCAAAATACCTTTCAAATGATAAGCCCAAAAATATGATTTTGGGCTGTTACTTGTTAAAAACATCGTAAACTAACATCATTATGTGCCTTTTGGAGTGCATTTAGACCACAACCACATCCACTCATTTGCCGGCACCGTCTCTCTTCATCATAAGACAAAAGACAGACCTTAAAATGTAAACTGCAAATGAGAAATAATGATCGCAAAAACAGGTCGAATATCCCCCAGCATATTTTGTCGAGGTCACTAACACGACCATAATGACTGAATTTCAATGCTACACTATCAGATTTAAGAACCAAGTTAACGATGGACCACTGGTGCATTTGTTAAGTAAGGAACATATACTTAAGTAACAAAGCCACAAGTTTATCTGTATTAAAAACAAATGTAACCTACCTAGTATAATCAATACGGAAAAGCCATTCAAGCCCCCAATAGGTATCCTCAAAACTGGGGCTTCAGTCTAGACCATGAAACTAGACCACTCATCCTCGCTGAAAAGCAATTACTCAAGTAATAGTCAGCAATCCAACAATCCACGGAATTTAAATCACATTTAAGATATCAAGTTCTCATTCCATCCAGCATCGGCATCCAACAAAAGAATTCGGCTGTACTCTAGCTCATATAATGCACCTAAATTTTTTTCTTCAAGAAGTTTCTTCTTTAGTCATACTACCTCCACATGTAAACACTCGATTCCACAGCTTACTCAATTCCCCGTGTCATCTACAGGCTCAATTTCTCAGTTAATCCTATCATTTCAATCCATACAATTTTTTACAGATTTCAATGCAACAAATGTCTATATTTCAAACATGAGAATAAATTAAGCATTTTCACTAATTTACAAATGGAGCATCCTAAGTGCCACCTTACAATATTTTGAACATGAAAAAAATGATGGAGAAACATTCGTACCCATTAAAAGTGCAGCCAACCCTGCTTGAATATGCAGAGAAATATTATTGTGAAAATAATGATATGACTTGATGATAAATATTCAACTAAGTTACCCAATTCTGTAACTACGTGGTCACACTACAATTGCTGCTAATCACAATATCAGTGTATGAAACAATGACTCAGAAGTTGAAGCCTTTAGAAATGACAGGTCAAACATCTGTCAGACTATTAAATACCTTCTTCACATTTTAGGATAGAAGTTCACATTTTTTTCAATGACAGATTAGTCATTCCATGTATAGGAATTATAAAAATGACCCTTTTCTGGACAGCATAATTCTCAGGCATAGTTAGCCATCCTAACCAATAAGTAAATTAAATAAAATAAAAAAACCTTGTATACATGTGCAATTGTACAGTAACAAGCCGCATAAACCTAGTCAGGTAGTTATCACAAGAACTTATAATTTTACTGAAGGCATACCTTTCACTCTCGATCATTTTCAGAAGACCAAATACAGTTTTGTGCTCAACTTCTGTAGCTAAGGAGAGATGTTTACGGAAAAGCTGCAAGCCCATGTCCCACAATGAACGGACAATTGGGGTTTGTTTAACGTATGTTCTATCAAGATACAAGGCTATACCACGGATCATCAACATCTGGTCACAAAAATCCTGCCAGCACTTCTCAACTAACGACAAGAAAACCACTAGATCTTCGCTTTGACCGACCAGAGACTGGAGTGCAGTGGATATGTGTGCTTCACACTCCTTTTCAATCCGTTGATAGAGACTTCCCCCCATCTTGTGCAAACAAAGGTCATTGACAGCCTAATGATAACAGAGTGCATTAATTCACATTTAAAAGTTGTTGTATCCAAAACAAAGGAAGTAGAATGCAGCAGAACGGACTTGATAGAGCTTCTCCAAATCACAGGGGTCTGGCTGCTTCAAGAAGATGGCACTAATAGCTGACTTCAGAGTTGCCCACGTGTTTTCTTCGAAATTTGTTGGCAGCGTCGGTTTAGCTTCAAAGGGACGAATAAGAAAAAATGAAAAAGAAACATATCAGACACTTTTTCTAGGTATTCAGTAAGGAAATGAAGGTACTCTTAAGCTCCATTCCTTCCAGATGGACTTCTTTTTTACAAGGTTTATCCTTCTAATACAAAACTGATCAGAAGACATAACAAATCCCGATAAAGAATTACTTATTCCCACTACTTATCCCCACATACATGCATATATATATATATATACACATTTTGTATCATCCAGCAATTATCCCAGCAATTGTTTCAAGCAATTTGGCACCAAAATCCACACAGACTCCGAAATTTAAATTATGGCTCACTATAACATTTTGTATCATCCAGCAGAATATATAAAAAATGCAAAATAAAAGGTTGCTGGTTACTAAGCTACTTGTGTTGTGACATACTCATTCTCCTAAATGCTTAGATATAAACAATCTAGATCATTATATAAAAAATGCAAAATAAAAGGTTGCTGGTTACTAAGCTACTTGTGTTGTGACATACTCATTATATATATTAGTGGTGAATTCTTTTTTGAGGTAAAGACATAAAACAAGAATATTGTAGCCTTGGTGCTTTTTTGTAGTGAGATGTCATGCACCTTCATAAACTGATACCAGAAAACGACAGACCAGGAAGTTTGATTCTTCTTGTAGCGATGGGAGATGCATCATATCACATCTTCCCACATCATTTGGGTATTAATAATCATGCGTCGTGGCAGCTGATTTCATACAACCGTGAAGCGCAATTTCAACCTAAAAGGTTGATAATAAAAAAGATTCCCAAAGGCAGGAATATATCATTTAGTAACTCGGTCGATTATCGAAGTTGTCTCCTCAGAAAAATAGTTGCAACTCAAATGAAGATGAGTAAAAAGAAAAATAAAATCCTTTAATGAGTTATAAATTAGGTCAAAATTCCTATTTGCAGAGAGATGAGCTCTAAAGATTATTTAGTTTCTTTTAAATACCCAAAAAAATATAAAAAGAATACAAATCAAATCATCACACTACACAAATTCTTTAAAATCACATTTTCCACACAAAGCAAGCCTCCCACACATGGCTTAAACTTGTGTTAACTAACCCCATAGTGATAGTCACAACTCACTCTTTCAAATCTAAGGATGTTGAGATCAATTCCATAGTCAAACTACTGACAAAGTGGAACTTCAGTCTTAAGCAAATCTAAAATGATATAAGTTACTCAACCATCCTCTAGCAAAATATCTAAGAAATTACAGAATTTACTATTCCTACGGCTTTCGAATGTACGTTTAACATGCAGGACCCAGGTCTTTGTTTGCACTCAACATTGACAAAACAGCCAAATGCATCTGCCCAAGATTGCTAACAACCATTAAGGATTGAATCCATCCATGTCTGCTCTCAATGAATTAACTAGATCTGCTTACCATAATGAAAACCATCACAATTATCCTAACCTAAATCCATCACTTAGAGCATGTGCCTATGATATTTAAACACCCAGTCTGCAATACATGACCTTCCTCACACTACACCAACCTGACTGAACCCAAAATGACTATGAAAACACCCTAGGTTTTAACATAACTAAGTCCTACATCACCATGATTCTAAGTTACATTCCACAGAATGATGCAAAAAACACATAATTTAGTCTTCGTTCGCTAAAGTACCCACTCAATTACGCTCACACCAACACCTATTCAGTCTAAACTCATCAATCAATTCTTCACAATGAAATGCATACTGAATAGTAAAACATAAGGCGCATCAAAAGCATCTTAACTAGTTAATTTTTCATCTTTTAGTTAGAAAATTTACTCATTTAGCCACTCAATTTAAGCTCAGACCCACAATTTCAACAAACAAATGTGCAAACCCTATATTCACCAGGGTAAGTAAACAATTACAAACCAAAACAATCACTAAATTTCAAATCTTTAGAGAAAATAAACCTAGAATTGTGAAAATCAATCCATAAAAAGGTAAAATCAAACCTTTCACGAGCTTAATCACGAGCTTCTTCGCCGGCTGCGGTGGAGTCGCCTTTTTTCGAGCCAAATTGGCGGTGACCCCACTGGTGGAGACACGCCCGGCGGGGGAAGGGCCATCAACGACGTCGTTCGGGTTAGGATCTTCACTCATATAGTTGGAATCGACGACGACGAAGTTTTCGATATCGGGAGCGAAGTGGACGTGCGGTGAATGTTGTTGGCCGTTCTTGCTGTCGAGAGAGCACGCGACGGCTTGTGACTTAGCCTTCTTCATTGCCGGAGGAGGATAGGTGCAGTTGCAGGGCCCAACGCCGCCGTCACTGGTGGTGGAAATGTTATATGAGCGCTTGTTGGGGTTGTTGGGTCGAGACATCAATAGCTCATTGTGTAGACAGTAGATTCTAAAAAAAACAAGCTTCTGTAGATGTGTGTGGGTGGGAGAGAGGCAAGAAAAAATTGGATTTTTAAATTAGATTCTCATTGATATAAAATATATGCAATGGAGCCTAATTTGAAGGTGAATTTTAAGATTGAGGGGCAATTTGAGCTTAAATAGGGCCACATTAAAAAATAAAAATATTTTTAAGAGTGCAAAATAAAATTAGTTAAAAATATTGAGTGCACCATGTCTACGTACCACTTGATGTAACAGAAACAAGCGAATGAGGTGAGCTTAAGGGTGTGTTTCGATTATATCTTAAAAAATAATATTTAAAAATATTTGAATTTTTTTTAAAAAAATGTGTTTTGATATCTTTATATTACAACATCTGTTTGGTTATTTTTGAAAATAATTTTAAAAAACATAAAGCAATAAAACATGTTTGGACAATGATCCAATAATAAAGATGAGAAATTTTTGTAGATGGCTGGAACGGGAGAAAGTTCCATCAGAAAAGAGAATGACGCAGATGAAGACTACACCAACGAGCGTTAGATCAGTTGGTGGGGGATTGTTCTAACTTAACCAATGTTTCAAGTTCGAGTCTTGGGAACGCAGCTACGCTCGGTAGGGAGAACTTTGTCGCCTTTGTGGTCCTACCCGGCTCAAATCCAGATTAGTCGGAGCCCAAAGTGACTTTCAGAATTCGGATGGTCTGACAAAAAAAAAAAGATGAAGACTGCATTGAACGAAGCACAAAGAAGCTTAAGGACATGACGCAAAACATAGATATAGGATCTAAATCAAATTGGAAGAGTCAAGAACCCACTGCGAGATTATCCTACAAAGAAACGGTTCAAACCTAAAAGATAAAACAGGGATGTATATATGGTATGTGAAGGATTTCATTATGAAGAGTTGCTATCAGATGAGGAAGAGAAATACTCATTGTTGCAAGTCTACATTCGACTCAGGAAAAAGGACAAGAGACATATCCAAAATGCGAGGAAGAACCCAACCATAGTTAAACTTTTTTGGGCAATCGGTGAGCTATCCCTTTTTTTCCACTAAATTAAAAAATGTGTTACAACCGGCAGAAAGAATGAAGTTCATCGAGTTAGGCATGAGATACTTCACAGTTTCATTTGATATAGAGGGGGACTACTTTAAGACGTTTCATTGTGGCCCATGGTTTCTTAACAATCAATACCTCTAAATCCATAACTGTAACAACGGCAATCTAGGCAAGAATTACTAAACTTTTGGTAGAGTACTGTGATTCACTTATCTATATCTATATTACTAATAAAAGTATCTTAGTGTCAAAAACTTTTGATTCACTATTTTACCCTTATAAGTCCTTTTGTATTTAAATATACAAATTACTATTATATCCCTCTGTATTTAAATAACAAACTAATATCTAATATATCATATAAATCTCTCTATTTTTGTAAAACTTTTGAATGGTCATGTTATTTTTAACATGATATATAAAAAAAAATTATTCTTTTCTCCCAAAATTCCAATATTAATACATGTCGACAACTCCATTAATACAATATCATCTCCAATGCCCAAAAATTGATATATTTAACTTTCCTCTTCATTCACAACCAAAATAACTTATTAAAAAATTACTGAGGCACAAAATAAAAAAAAAAAAGAAAGACAAAAAGAAAAAAAATTGAGATTTTTTCTATAACTCTTACTACTTGGTAGCTCGAATAAAATAATCACAGAAAATGAGTTCATTGGATGTTTATATGCATAAAGAGATTACAAACAATTTAAGTATTATAAATATGAGATATTGTCTAATTTAGCCACGTAATTAATTTTTTAATGTATTTTTTCACATGTTTTAACAAAAATTTTCACGTGTGAATGCTAATCCTACAAAAAATAGAATCTAAGCTCTGACAATTGCTCTGAATCAATACATACACCTCAAAGAAAGAAAGAGGACAGTTTTTGGGAATCTGCATGCAAATACAGCTAGAAAAGCCACTTATGACAAAAATCAAGATTGGGGACAAAACATTCCCAGTTTTGTGTAATGGGATAAGCTCTTTGTGCTTCTTCTATGGACGAGTGGGACACCGGAAAGAGCAATGTCTAGTGGTACAAACAAAGGAACACCAAGGGCCTAAGTTCGACCACCCAACAACTGAAACTCAAGGGGCAAAGACAAGGGATAGACAAAATGGTGTTAAAGATTCACCTAAAAAAACAACCAACAAATCGAGGGAGATTACAGTGAATGGATGTTTGTCCAGTACACAAAGAATAATAGAAACAAGGAGAAATCAGCAAATCCAAATCAAGTTCGTAGCCCAAGACGAAGCCCGGCCATCGAAAATTTACATAGTTTACCAGAGAGTAGGTTTGTCCCCACACGAGAGTTAATGAACAGTCAAAAGGATTCCACATAACCCATACTTCATCCAATCTCCAACCATCACATAACAGGTAGCAATCTAAAAGTCGAGTTTTCCAAAGGGAAAGAAAATAGTGACTCAAAGGGTGATAAAGAGACTAAAAAGGTAGAGGACACAAAGTCTAAGGAAAGTTTGCTTGACCAACTACGGCAAGTCAAACTCACTTCGGTTGCAGTTAAGTATAAACAAGTGCAAGAAAGCAATAAAGCAAAGAGAGAAAAGAAGAAGGCTATTAAAGAGATTTCCAAAAATACTGAAAAGTCAATTTTGGAGGCTAGCTCAAATCCATCCAAAAGCCAATCGGCGGTGAAATTTATTTTTCGAGAAACAATTGACTGGAACCAAAAGGACGGTGAAATGATGGAAAATAGCATCCTAATGATAGCTAATTTGAAACTAGATAATGCATAGGATGCTATAGAGGACCAATTTTTTGGTATAGAGATAGATCTAGATACTCTTCTAGACTCAGAACTCTCAGGAAAGGAGGAGCCATATGAACTTAATGGATGTTCCAACACTCTCTTTGTAGCTGATTCTTGGCCCAACAACCCCAATGGTGGCACCACACCCTTGGACAATCCAAATCTGTCATTTATTAATTCCTCTAAATACTGAATCCTTAAGCATTTTGATTTGGGCACCCCATCACCTATGAGGGTGGCAAGATCAAGAGATACGGAGAGTATGGGGGAGGACTTGATGGAAAGGAATTGGCAGATCATCATGATAGTACGGGGGATGAGCTCCATGGGGAAACCTTTATCTATTCAAATGCCTAACCAATGGATCGAGCAAGTAGCAACAAAGTACTTGGAGAGTGATGAGTGCATAATATTGCATATGTAAAGGCCTCATTACATGCATTTAAACTCAACTTTTGCATCTAAGTACTTAGTATTAGCCGATTTTATGAATAATGTTGATATTTCGATGTTGCATGTTTTTATAACTTAAATCATTGATTTTAGGACCTTGCAACTATGATGGATGTGTGGTGAAGGCATGGACACAATACATGAAGATTTGGAGGCTTAAAAATGAAGAAATCAAGGAGGTATTGGTGTTTGGGAACAAAGGCACCAGCTGCCACATCATTTGGAAGCAGATTCTCGGTTTTCCTCCATTTTTATCATGATCCACTTCGAATCTAAAAAAGTGCAAAACATGAAAGTTGTAGATCTGGATGTCTTCTGTATTTTTTCAAAATTTCAGCTCAATCTAACGATTGGATCAAAAGTTATGCCGATTCTACTAAAAGTGGTCCAGAGCAAAGAAAGAACCGTACCGATACACGGTACCGGTACTTCGAATCCAGTAGCCAAATCGTACCGATACGCTGTACCAGTATGCTCCCCTGAAGCAGCCCTGAACCTCTTGCAACCAATCTCCACTTGCTTGGGGGCCTACCTACACTTCTCCCACTTGCCCCCCAACATTTCCTTACATATCTACATGTCTCCCTTACACAAATGGAAGACTTTTTAGGCTTGACATTGATGGAGGATGGGAGAGAAGGGGGTTGCCTGACTGGTTGATGGGTAGGCTGCTCCTAGCTTGTCCAAGCCATCATTGAACTTCCCATTGATGGGAGGCCTGCACACTCATGCTAGGGGACCACCATGCACGAAAATTGAAGGTTCACACTCCATTATATTCAGTATTACACATCCATTTGAGGATGGCGACCTAAGCTTAGGAAATCCAAGGAAGAAGATGATGAATAGTAATTAGAAAGTTTATGTTTTTTCATTTTCCTCTCCATTCAAGTTGTAGTAAGCTTTTAATCTCTTGTAATCTTTAACTCTTATACCTTAATGTCATTTACTTCAAGTTTATTGCAAGTTTAATTACATGTTCTTCATTTCACCATTTTTGTTCATGTTTTTCTTCATTTCCTAGCTTTAAAATGGGTATTGTATATTTTTCTTCATAGCTTAAGATTTCTTGTTTTAAGTTAAGTTCCATGCTTCCTTTCCTCATTATGTCCATTTAAATTATACTTGTCTTTCCTTTAAACATGAATAGCTAGATTTCTAGTTGGCTAATTCAAGGGAGACCTCCTCTTGGGTTTTCCATTTCAACTCATTCTCTTCCTTCCCTTATGAGTCCAATGGTTCGATTTGACGAGATTGAGAGTGGATAAGTTGGTGATCCTTTGATATTCCGTAGGCCTAGCCACGGTTTACGCTTAGAAACTCACCAATTTTATCTCTAGCTTCCCCTGAATCAATCGTTCATTCATGCTCTATCGGATGAGGGATTGGAGTTGAAATGGTATTCCTATTTGAGTGACTTCTTGAATTAGCCAACGCTTGTTTTATTGCATTTTCATTAAGAACACAACTCTCCAAAACACAAACAAACGATTTTACATTTTCTCTTTTTCACAAAATCACCTTCACACACTTGAACTTTCCTTCCCTGAGGAGACAACCTTGGAATACTTTCCAAGTAAAACACAACAAACGAAAGACACCTTGCAATTGAGGAGCACTTTTGTTCACATTTTACATTTCACACATTTTGTTCATTCCAATTCATACCACCATTCCGTTGCCCTTTCTTTTGCATGAATTCGAGTTAGAGTGACACTCACCCACACACATAAGCCATATACATATATGAGGGTTCATGTTAAAAGCATATGAACAACTATCTTTCTCAACAATCAGAGAGATACTCGTTTTCCTTCGAGAAGACGATTGCATTGTACAGGAAGATGGTAAGGGACTCTATGGAAATAGAGAAGTTGGGGCTAGTTCCAGAATGGGCAGAATTAGGGGAGAGGGATCCTTGTAGAAACCACTGCTCTAAGTCCAATAAAAAAAGTGCTCTTGGTATTTATTCTAAGAAGGCTACTAAGATTGGCTTGATGGAGACCTATCTAGTAATCTGTCTGATATGGTTCTCAGAGGTGGGCCTGATTCTAGGCCCACAACAAGAGGAGACAATCCTTTCAAATGCAACAGAGGAAAGTTTTTGGGCATGTAATGTATGTAAAAGATTGTAATTGAGCTCATATAGATTATGTTTTATGTAAAATTGCATGTTGTATGAGTTTGAGTTGATGTTGTATAAGGTTGGAATAAATTGGAATTGAAAAAGGATGGAATCGGAGGAAAACTGGTATAACCTACTAGTAGAACGACGAGTTCTTCTACTGGTAGAATTTTTTCAGTAAGTTTTTCCTGTTGGTAGAACATTTTCGGTGAATTTTTCTACTGGTAGAACACTGATAAACCTATCGGTAGAAGATTTCCAATAGACATCTTCTACCAGTAGAACTTGTACATTTTCTATAGGTAGGTTTTCTTCAAATGCTAAAATTTAAATGTTTTTTCCATGCTTTTGGGCCTTGAGTCCTTTTACTTCAAGGGAGTAAATGGTGTTATGTCAAGTATAACTTGTGGTATATTGGACCTTGGAAAGGTCATGTGATTAAATGTTATACAGGTTATGCATTTGAGAGTGTCCGGTACAAGGGAGACTCTGCCCAAACTCTGTGGTATTTGTGATCCCGGAAATAAAAAAGGGATGTTGTGTCATGGTGTCGGATTATGCGGCATTCACGGGTATTTTCGTAGGTTGATAGGTGATCAACGAACCCCCGATTTTGGGGGTGCCACATTCTCTTCCTCTCATTCTTACTAGCTTGCTCTGGCTCTTTATCCTTATCTCTAGATCTTTTACTCTCTCTCTCTAATCCTCAAATCGATTTATCCATGTGTACGATCTCACTTTACAATTTGCACCCATTTTATCTTCTGATTCAAAAATCACTAAAGTAGGTACGAAGAGAACTGTGAAGACGAACCTTTAATCCATAGTTAGCAAATTCTCCATCCAAACCAAATTTTAGCTTCTTTGTTCTTCCACAACCAATTTATATTATAGATTCACATATCCTGTAGCAAAGTTTGTCTTAAGAATTGAACCTAACCTTATTATTATCACATTGTTACACATTTTCTGAACGAAAGGCCCCTACATCCACAAGACTTGCCTCTTTCGCTCGTCTTCACATAATTCCATATTCCATTGTTGGTCACTTTTTTGAGCAGTATTGCTTAGATATACATTATTATGTTAACAAATTAAGTCAGAATTATAAGTATCAATAATATTACCCTTACACAAAACTTGGGCCACCACCCAAGGGTCGTGCAATCCTTATCAACTACAGAAACTAAGAATCCAACTTTAGTTTAGGCTAGCTTCACTTCAGGGCACATAAGCCTATTATGTCGATGTTACTTCAGCTATATAATAACATCCACTACAAACATTGTTCTCTTCTAACTATCACTGCCAGACTACAAACGTGTCAACCTATGACACTAATGACAATTTAAACCCCTTTAAGCCTACCATATACTGGAGCATGATTGTCCGACACAGCAATAATACACTAGTAGGTTAATATATTACCAATGTATTGATCATAGGTGGTTGAACAATCTAATTATTATTACACGTGATTTGCCTAACAATCTAATTATTGTTACATGTGATTTGTCTATTTGACATCTACCAAAGTTATGCATATTTGATTTGTTTATATTCGATCTGTTCATGGTCAGCCAAAACATAAGGCCATTAAAGCATAGCCTTACTCCAACAAAAAAGAGAACCGAAATTTATAGGTGTATAATATAGTTTATGTCATAAATTTTAACCCATAGGAATGAAACCCAATAAAAAGCCCAATTAAAATTTCAATCTTAATCAAATGATTTGAGCTCAAAAATCTAGTCTTGTGATACAAATAAATAGGCAAAAAAATAAAAAGGCTGAAAAGTTATTAAATGTAATGTACAATAGGCATCACTAGTTATTCTCTCTCTCACACACAAACATTCTCCCTTTACCTATGTTTTGTACTCATTTAAAATTAAAATACTAATCAAACCATTTTCTTTCGTTCCTTATCTCCCTTTCAATCCTGGCATTACTATTTTTTTTTATCTATTACGAGTGCAGTGATTTTCTAAATCACTGAAGTCACAAGACATTAATCCACTGACTCTTTCTATTTTTTTTTCTAATTGGCAATGTTACATATGAATCCATGTCTCATATCTCAGTTTTGTGCACCATGACAATAAATTAAGTTTTATTATTTTATAATTAAAAAATTTTTAGCTCGTATTATTTTCTTATCATAAAAGTGTTTGGTTGGTATTTAAATGTGACAATTAGAAAACAAACATTGTGTAGGAAAATTTTTAAAGAAAGAGAACATTTTAAAAATTATTTGAATTTATTTTAAAAAAGTTATCTTAATATATTTGTCACTAGTAATAAACACAACATAACAAAAAAAATTAGGTTAGAATAAATGAACAAGAATAGATCTCATTTGAGTGTAAAGTTGACTAATAATCATCATCTCAAAAAGAGAGATTTTTTTTTTAAAGTTAATATTGAAAAATAAAAAAAAGTTTCACTTAGAGTCGCCACTATATACCTTAAAGTGTATTGAGTTGCCCCTTATAGTAAGGGTTAAGCAAGAAACGAGGGGGACAAATAGATGTGCTAAAAATTAAATAATAGCAGACAGATAATTTGGGCATGAGATAGCCTATATGTAATGTTTAATATATATTAGATGTCAAAATTATCAAAAAGAAAAATTATGTGGAGTCATCCTATAACATTGAACATCTAGCTATGAAACCACCTTGTAACGAGCCACACAACGTTTTTTATAAATCAAAATAAAATGCATAAAATATGGATTAATACAAATATTACCTTTAATTTTTGCATGTCGTCCAATGATCAATTTTGTCTCGTTCTATTCAATTCCATGAATTAAGACTCAATAGTGAGGACCGTACAGATACTCTGACCTTTTGAATAGGAGGAAATCAACATATCTAAGACCCTTTTGAATTGACTGAGTTTATAGGACCAACAAATTTCACAAGTCTTTGTGAAGTCTTCTAGAAAGACCTAAAAAATAACAAAACCTTTTTAAAAAGCTTAAAAGTGACAACTTCCAGCCTTCAAACCAACAATCTATCTCAAATTCTTTTCTCTCTCTTACCCTCAACTCCAAGTGTCTCTATCCAAGTCTCTCTCCTTATCACTCTCATTGGTTTTCTTTGGCTCTTGGTCCTTATATCTACCTCTCTTTCTCTCTCTCTCTCTCTTTAAGTCTCCAATCAATTTATTCATGTTTACGATCTTGATTTCACAATTTGCACTCATTTTATCATCTGATCCAAAAATCACTTAAAAATTGGAAGTAAATCGCACAAATCCCCTCTAAAAAATATCTAATAATCATATAATATATTTTGTATTATCATTCTTGTTAGATCATATTTTTAATTGAACAATTTTCGTGAAATTCATTGTAAAACTTAAGCTTTTTCAAGGTCATGATGCTATCAAGTTCAAGATCTGAAAGCGTCATTGAAGGGAGGAGATCAATCGTCAAAGGTCTAATATTCAACCTCCATATGCACCTTTATTCTTAGTACAAGGTAATGATATAGAAACCTAAGATGAACCCTTAGTTATTTTTAACTTAGGTTGATTAGGATGAAAATGGAATTGGAAACAATCCGATTATGACTCATAGTTGATTTTAAAAGAAGATATTTACTAAATCATTTATAATTTTTGAAAACATATTTGAGTCACAATCAAACCCCTCTTTGAGCAACAACCTTTAGTGCTCAAGAATTTTTGCATGGTTTTATGCTTAAAAACCTATAGGAATCGATCTATGCTCCCTTTTCGCTAGAGCGGTCTCTTTATGACTTAGAGAAGGAAATGAAAAAAAGCCATGTAAGGCAACACAGGGCTCGCTCAAGCAATCCTTGATGCTCACTTGAGCGGTGCTTGCATTAGTCGGGATTGAAAAGTTTTTTCCATTCTAATGACAACTGCCATATGACCACTCTTCCGTAGATTGATCATTCGCGAATTTGAGTTTTCTTATTTACTAATATTACCCTTATTTTAGACCTAAAAATAAAGAAAACCTTCCCATAACCAAGTTAAGTCTCTTGTGAGATTTCTAAGAGAGAAAATCATACTTTTACCTTGAGAGCTTCCACCAAAACATAGATCCCTAAGACCCTAAAGGCTACCACTATAAATTCTACCCAACTTTATAACTTAGAGAAGAAGATCTTGATGGTTTAATAAACCCTTAGGTGTGTGCATACCGATGATCATTGATGTGCCCATCATTGCTCGAGACCTAGACGAATGGTATGGCGGGGAGGTCTAAGTGAATCTACACTAGGCGTCGAAGAAAGGTCTTAGGCGGAGAGGCAGCAAAGAAAGAACCATTCAACCATGATATTGGCTTAAGTATAAGTCTCGAGTACTTGTATTTTGACTTAGAGAGTAGCGGAGTACGCTTTGATGAACCCCAAGTGGTTCCCCTTGGTTTTTCTTGAGGAGGGTTTTTTCGTTAACAAATCACTTGTGTTGTTTATTGTTTATCATATACACTTGTGATTGCTTGCATACCGCGCACTGTGTTAGTGGATTTGATTGTTTGAATATTCATCCATTTAGAGTTGTGCAATTGGGTTTAGGTTTTTGGATCGCTTTTAAGATTGATTGTGAGTGAATTAATTCAATATTAATTAAAATCAATCGTTATGATTAAGTTGGGTTATATTATTTAAAAGGGGTTCTAACTATTAATTACTAAATCTTTGTGAGAAAAGGTAATTGTGGTGACTTAGATTTTCATTAGTAATCAATTGAGTGTTAAACTGAAAAACCTATTCACCCCTCTAGGTATAGTGTCTTGAGCTCCACGTGTATAATTGTGAGAGAAGATCCATTTCGGTTCCTCCTCCTAGAACAACAATTGGTATCAGAGCGTGGCTGCCTTGAGATCATAGGCACTAAGTAGACATTTCTTGTTTTTGCTTACTTACCTAGTTTGCCTTCGAGAGATCTATCATTACTACTAGTTAGTCTTGAATGGATTATAAAAAGAAAGGTGGTTCAATTGCAAGACCTCCTCTATTTGATTCTTCTAACTTTGCATATTGGAAAGCTCGCATGATAGTGTGTCTTAAATCTATCGATGAGAGAGTATGGTTTGATCGTACAAGAGAGTTGGAGCCCTTCCACCACCACCATGCAAGTTGAAGGTGGTGAAGTGGTGGTTGAATTGAAATCCCCAATCACTTGGTTAAGAATTGAGATCGAATTGGTGGGGTGGGACTCGAAAGGTTAGAATGAGATATTTAATGTCGTGATACCTAATGAGTTTCGAATAACGCAAATTGAAAATTTTCAAAAGAGGTATGGGATATTCTTGTGATTTCACATGAAGGAACTACAATGGTCAAGATGTCCTGCCTCCAAAAGTACACCTCACAATTTGAAATGTTGATGATGCAATAAGAAGAAACTTTTGAAAACTTTTATGCCAAGTTGTATGATATTGTTAATTCTTTCTTTACATTAGGTACCAAGATCAATGATGCCACCGTTAAGTGAAAAATCTTGAGATCTATACTGGAGAGATTTCATGCTAAAGTGACCTCACTTGAGACGAGTGTTAACATGGTCACAGTATCGGTCGAAGACCTAGTAAAGTCAATTTTGACTTTTGAGATGAACCTTCTTCCACCCAAGAAAGTGAAAGGTATGGCATTAAACTCTTAGATTGAAGAAAGAGGTAAATTTGAGTCACCCCCAGTTGAGAGAAAAGGATATAGTCTATCTTGCAAGAAAATTCAATAAATTTTTTAAGGCTAGTGGTGTAACGACTCACCCTAACTGTCAAGATATTGTCCACTTTGGGTGCCCATACACCCTCATGATTTTATTCCTCTGTGGCTTTTTCCCAAAAAAAAGCCTCTTGGCAATTAAGGGTAAGCACACCCTACATATAGTCCAATTATTCCCCTTTCTAAGTCGATGTGTGATGCAACACATGAAGTTATAATACCTCCTCACCTCACAAGGCCTTTTGGCAGACTACTACACTCCACCCCCTTAGAGGTCACGCATCCTCGTGAGGGCCATAGGTCTACCTCCCACCAGTTGTAGGAAAGTCGGCTCTAATACCAACTGTAATGACCCGCCTCAACTGTCAGGATATTGTCTGCTTTGGGTGCTCATACACTCTCACTATTTTGTTCCTCTATGGCTTTGCCCTAGAAAAAGCCTTTTGGCATTTAAGGGTAAGCACACCACATATATAGTCTAGTCACTCCCCCTCTCCAGTTGATGTGGGATGCAACACATGAAGTTATAGGACATCTTCACCTTATAAGGCCTTTTGGATACTCACCCTTAATTGTCAAGAGGCCCTTTATGGGGCAAAGCCACAGAGGAACAAAATCATGAGGGTGTATGGATACCCAAAGTGGACAATATCTTGACAGTTGGGACAAGTCATTACAGGTGGTATTAGAGTCGACTCTCCTACAACCAGTGGGAGGTGAACCCTAAGTGGGCCTTGCGAGGATGCATGACCTCTAAGGGGGTGAAGTGTAGTAGCCTGTCAAAAGGCCTTGTGAGGTGAAGAGGTGTTAATGCTTTTTGTGTTGCATCCCACATCAACCCGGTAGGGGGAATAACTGGGCTATATATATGGTGTGCTCACCCTTAATTGTCAAGAGGTCTTTTTTGGGGGCAAAGCCACAAAGGAACAAAATCGTGAGAGTTTATAGACACCCAAAGCGGACAATATCTTGATAGTTGGGGCGGGTCAAGTCCTTAAGGTCAAGAGGAAATTCAACGAGTGTTGACTCCTCTTCTTTAAATGATGAAGAGAACTTCACAACCTTTGTAGGTTCATATCCCCCCCCCACACACACAAATTTCAAGGATGAAGAAAAATAGGTTGATTCGAATCCCATTACAGATGTAAATGACTTAATAGTGAAAGTCTATACTAGTGAGGATGAGATAGAGAGTGTTAAGGACATCCACGGTGCTTAAGATGAGTTATACAAGGAGTGTCTAAAATAAAGAGAGAAGTTACTTTCTTTTAGCACGAGATTCAAGACAAGTGAAGATGAAAACACTTCATGTAGTCTTAGTTAAGTCCAAGGCTCATATTGGTGGACTCGGAGAGGAGAAAAAATTGCTCCATGACAACGGGGGCTTCTTTGAGGGGGAACACAATGGGCTTTTAGAGTCTAAGAAATGTCTTAAATTTAAACTTATCGAACTTAATAGAAACCTACATGAATCACAAGAGCTCTCAAAAATACTTTCCTAATCACCGAAAAACTTGACAAAATGTTGGCTATAGGAAAAAGTGTTGGTGATAAAAGAGATTTAGGATTCACTAATGAACCTCCACTTCTTTGAAGACTGTGTTTGTGAAGGATGACCCCAACCCTACACCCTACAAGTAAGCACTAGTCCCAAAAAGACTAAGAATGGTAAGGGTCAAGAAGGTAAAACCTTCACAAGGTAAAAAGTACCATTGGACCAAAAGCCCGTTGATAGAAATAAGGAAATCTTAGCCAAAAAACTCATGCATCTTGCCAACCAATCTAAAACATTAAGCAATCAAGTTTTCAATATTTTCCAAGCTTTTAGAAAGGTCAAGTTTATTTGGGCATACTCATGCATCATCTTCACACGGACCACATGCTAGAGTACCCAAGGCTTCTTCTACCCCCAAGATCAAAATTAATCTATATACCTTTGGGGAGAAGAAAGCTAGTCCTCTACCCATTCCCCGACCTAACCCGAACTTTAGGAAATGAAAACAAATTTGGGTGACTAGAGAGGACTTTCAGAAACTTGTCATCTCAACCAAGCTGGAGGCCCTTAGAACTTCTAGTAAGGTCATGGCTCCTAATAAGTAGAGGAGGTGAGAGTATGAACCTAGATAATCTTTAATGCATTTCATTGTTTTTGATTATTTTGTTATTTATTTTTCTATATGAAAAATAAAAAAACATTTGAAATTTGAAAAATCAAAAGACAAAAGAAATATAAATATTAAAAAAGAGTATTGATGCCAATTTTGACATTCATTGTTAGGATTTATGATAAGTGCTTTATTTTTTTTGCTTTGTTTAATTGCATTTTTATGCATTTTTTTCACGTAAATGGGTTAATTAAAAATTTCAAAAACATAGGAAAAGAAAAGGCCAAAAGAATTTTCTTTTATTTGCTTTTCTTTGTTTCATGATCATGATAATTCAAACTTTTATTTGTATTGAAATTATTTCATCCTTAAATCAAAGTTGAAATGTGCATTGCTATGAATCATATTAAGAGATAGAGAACTTAGTGACATAAATCTAATTTCATGATTTATTAGTCAAAATCTCTTTTATCCTAGAATGCTTGGATAGTGTTTACCTTTGAAATATTCAAAACCAAGTACACGCATGTCATTCACCTTCACACTTAGGAGTTTGATTAGTTTGAGTTATTATTGATGTTAAACAACTCTAAGTGTAGGTGATACCCATGGCTAAATGTTAGTTAAAGCCCAATCCCTTAAAAGATTTCAAGGGCCAATTATGAGAAAAGAGCCCAAGGTGGCCTAATCTAAAAAGTGAGGCATAAATAAATGACTAAAAAAAATCACACTTAAATTGTGAGAGTGCTTATACTTCATTGTAAATTGCTTATTTGTAAAGCCCATAGAGCTCATGTCAACCATGATTAGAAGCATACATTTAAAGTATATAATTCATAATCGTGTTGGTTGAAGCCATAGACTAGAAGGGATAAAAGAGAGGGAGAGTTGTCAAAAAGAGAATATTTAGGACACTCACTAACCGGTCATGTTTTCACTTAGATAATGGAGGTTGGTTTCACACACTATGCACTTGACTTTGTCAAAGTTGAACAAAATTTAAACATGTGTGTGTGAAACTAGGATGCATGAAATTGAGTTTTATATCCTTAAATATGCCTTAAAGTAATGTCTTGAGATGATGAATTTTGGATGGAATTATTCAAATGCAAACTTGTGTAATTCTCATGATTATATGAAAGAAATTTGAGCATTTATTGTTTAAATTTGAAAATTATATTTACTTTTGATCCAAATTAATCCACGCATTGCATTGAATCATGTTCAGAGTTCATAACTATCATACATGCATGCTAGAACTCATTGGAGTCAATTGGAAGTGGGTTGGACTACAGACAATAGGGGTGTCAAATGTGTTGGGTTAAGCGGTTACGAGTCAGGTTAAATGAGTGATGGATGAAAAACTAGTAAACCTATACACGATATGTTTAATAAATGGATGAAAAACATAAATCTATACACAACTCATTTAATAAACGGGGTACACAACATGACTCGTTTAACCCATTTAATTAAACGAATCAAATTGGGTAGGGTCGGGTCAAGTCGGGTCAGCTTAACAAGGTAACCTTTGTAAAATTCAACCCATTAGACCCATTTACCAATTACATACACAAATGTAGTATCAAAACCAACGTTAATAGAATCGGACCGGTCATCGAACCGGCAAGGGGACTGGGTCAATGGTTCACTGGTTCAACCATTGAGTCAACTGGTCGGACATGTCATATAATAAAAATATATATATAATAATTATAAAACATAATAATTTACCCAGAAAATATTAAATATGTCTAAAATGCATATAATTTGCCATAAAATAAATGAAGTTAAGTAAAGAAACACTTGTGCCAAATATCAAAGTTCAACTTTAAAGCTCCAAACTATTAACAAAGTCACATTGATTTCTTTAAAATTAACAAACTACCCATATAAAGTAGTAATCACATATTAAATCGTATTAGGACACTTATCTAATAAAATCATAACAAAGGATACATATAAACAAGGTTGAATGACACTTTGTAACCTAAAATATTTTTAAATTTTTACTTTACAATTTTTTTTAGTTCAACGTTAACGATCTCCACCTTTAAAAGAATGGATCCACCAAACCCTTCTGCCTTCTCTGTCTAGCTCAAGAATGAGGCTCAGAGAGATGGATGTTTCTGAGGATGGTTACCCCTTTTTAGAAGCCAATGATTTCACCAACCACAAAATCAACAGCCCTCCCCCATTCTAACTACAACAAAAAAATCAACATCTCTCTCTACATGTATATATGTATATATATTTATATGGGTATGTGTGTGTATATGTGTATAAACAATCAACTTTAGAGGTGGGTGATAGGTTAAATCCCTCAGATTTCTTTCTCTTTTCTTTATTGTTGTTGTTGCTGGTTACTTACCCAAAAAAAAAAAACGTTAATGGTTGCTGCCTCAGCAGTAGGGGAGGCCATTGTCTAATTGATCTTCCTCATTGAGAGTGGATAGCAGGACGAGGAGCTAACCTCATTGATCTTCTGCCGGAGCTTTGGCGTGCGACCCAACAAAGATCGAGTTGAAGACGAATAGGCAGCGATTTGAAGAAGAGAGGCTGAGATTTAGGTAGCGATTGAAGAAGAGAGGCTGGGATTTAGGGCAAAAATGCCCAAAATAGATTTTTTTTAAACAATTGCAATCCAACCATCTGGTTTGAACAAACCGTCCAATTCACCGATTTTAGCAAAAAATCGGCCCTAACAATTAACATCCGGTTCACTTGCCT
Source organism: Ilex asprella (assembly GCA_023539305.1). Classification (NCBI taxonomy): domain Eukaryota; kingdom Viridiplantae; phylum Streptophyta; class Magnoliopsida; order Aquifoliales; family Aquifoliaceae; genus Ilex; species Ilex asprella. Next base: position 8,531,891 of record CM042186.1, on the reverse strand, counting down.
ACGTGGTCCAACTTAAGAATCGGACCGGTCTATGCCCCGGTTCACGGTCCAACCGGCTGGTCTGGTCCGATTCTGATAATTCTAATCAAAACTTTTTGATTCAATAATTCAAAAGTATTTTGTGTGTCCAATACCCAAAAAAAAAGTATTTGGTGTGTCCCGTGAAGGTCTTGAAATCAAAGCTTTATGTTGTTGGAGGTTCAGTTGGCTAGAGGCTCAGTAGTTAACTATGTTTTTTCCCTTTTCAATCTCCTATTAGGATCCAAAGCAACAAGTGAAAGAACCTAGCCCAAGACTTTGTTGAAGTCTTCTTCGTAAGTCTGCTCAACGTGGGGGAGAGAGAGAACCTTGAAGTCTTCGTTGTAGCTTGCTCGAAGTCTTCGTCGTCAGCCAGGTCCTTGAATCCAACTACTTGCTGAGTTGTTGTTGAGCTAATTTATGCTAGAGAAAGAGAGAGAGGAAGATGATCTTCAGTCAAGCACAATGTTCGAGGCACAATGTTGAAGGCTCAAGTCAAGAATAAAGAGAATTAGAGTTTAAAATTAGGGAAAGATGGCTTATATATTTTCTGTGCTTGTCACTACAAAAAAAAATTCTAGTTAATTTTCTAAAAATAATTATTAATTTATTATTATATTAATTTTATTTAAATTGATAAACAAGTTGACAGGTCTCACCCGAAGATGACCCATTTATTAAACGTGTTTGATGGGTCAACTCGTTTATTATCCAAATCTGTTAAGGTCTCACCCAAACTAGCTTAATTCCTGTCGGTCAATTATGTCGTGTCAGACTTTGGCAGGCCTAGTAAACAATATAATTACTCTGTTTTAGGATTTTTCTCGAGGGGCCATAGACCTCACTTGAGCAGTTTGCTTCAGGAGTGGCTCCAATGAGCCTTAAAAACGAGTTTTCAACATGAAAAACTCATTCTTTTCACTCCCAAGCAAGAGCCCACTTTGTTTATTTCTTCCCTACCCAAAGCATTTCCAAGTGATCAAACTTTATAGTGAGTGAGATAAAGTGTTAGTTTGAGTTTGGATCCTAGTTTATCATACTCATTTATACTTTTTCACCTATTGTTTTTGGAAAATGTTGCCAAGATCTAAGAAAAGGGCAAGGGTACAAAGCTTCAAATAGTAGAGCTCATTTTTAGACACTACAATTATAAGAGTTGTATAGGAGACAGTTTTCATTATGGATTGTGCTTGTGGTGCGAGGGATTAATCATGTTGGGGGTAAGTAACACTTCTGTCCCTTCGTTATTCGGCTCAAGAGGGTGGATTGAGCTGTTTAAGGCCTCTGTGCCTGCAAATGTGGACATGGATAGAGAATTTTACACACACATTTGAGGCATTACAGAGGATAGTGAGCACTTCACGACATACGTCTGAAGTATTTTATTCGAGTTTTTCATTGACCTTATTGCCACCACCCTACGTATTCCCCAGATAGCACGTGGTCCTTATCACTTTAGACCTAAGAGTGATATACCCACACTACCATCAATTGCCTCAATGTTGTATAGACTCCCCTATCCCGATGGTTAGTACTGTCAATTATGGTACCACAGAGACTTGACTAGGGATTATAGGATTATAAATCTCATTGTCAACTACAATATTGAACCAAAGACTCATATTCCCACTTTCCCCACACCACTAGACGATTTCCTACATGCTATTGGTATGAGTTTGGAGATAGATATGCCAAGTGTGATATTTCGAGTCATTTGGAGAGCATTTGATGAGGGGAGGATTACAGACACTCTGCCATTTGGTTCTCTGATCACCTGCATTTGTTTCGATAGGGGTGCTAGTGCTTTAGATTCTGACCAGTTGTTGAGACCAAAGAGACCTCTAGGGAAGGAGTTTCTAAGACAAACCAAGGCAAATGTGATATATAATTTTGACCCTATAGATGTTGAGGCATAAGATGGTGAGATTGAGGTTGAGATACATGGTACTACTTTAGTAGAGCTTGGTACATCGAGTCACGCAACACCATCGAGACGTGCACGATGATATACCTATCGTACCACACTCCCAATGACACCTCCTACAACTGCATTGGGTTGGTGGACTGCTGTTCACACAACACTAAGTCACCTATAGAGCAGTATTGATCAACATCACAAATTTTCTATTCTCTATATGGATGGTTTAAATGAGGGTATGATGAGCCTACGGGTGGATCAGTGGGAGATTATGAGAGATGTTCAGCGTCTGAGGCACAAAATGCATAATTTTGGTTTTATCACAGGTGATGAGCCCCAGACACTTGGTGAAGATGGTGGAGATGCAACCATTTGAGCTATAACTTATAAAGACTTAAGATAAGTCACATGTGACCTTGAGATTGTCTTTACATTTATTCATGACCTGTACTAAAGTACTATTTTTTTGTTGACTTTTAGCTTTTGTTTAGCTTATTTTTGTTTGTTGTGACGCACTCTTGGTCCTACTCTTGATTGTTTATCATATTTGACTTTGAATTATATGCCTGTTTGTTCTTTGCTTAGTTTACTTGCATGATTTTTCTAGTTGATATGGATTCGTACTTTTTTTTTACACTATGATTTTATGTCATGATTATTCTATGTTGTCATTGAATTGACATTTGTGGTAAAAAAAGATAAGAATATGTTAGGTAACTTGATTTTGTACCATGCTTGTTGCATTTTGTCATTGGGTAGACATTTGTGATAAAAGGTGGAGAATATTTTAGATACATATGAGAAGAATCGGTGAGATTTACTTTGGAAAAGACTAGATATGTTGTATGTGAACATAAAAGGGGGAGTTTGTTCAAATACTAGGGGAAGTAAATTTGCAAACTTGGTATGAAGTCACCTATTTTAGCTTGTTTATTTTTCACTTGTAGTTTACTTGTGAACACCAACTAAGGGGGAGAACTTGATGTGTTTTATATTGATAGATCAATAGGTTCTCAAACATATTGGGTAAGTTAGTTTCTAATATGTTACATATTTGCACTTGCATAATGCATTTATGCCCTATGCTTATTTTGGTGTTTTCCAAACTTGTGATTATGTTATGTAGTTCTCTAACATATGATGCTTTTCACAATGTTTTAATTTGAGTGGTGATTTGAAGGACTACAATCTTTAAGCTTCATCAAAAAATGTAGATCCTTGTACAATATGAGAGTTGACATTAGTTTACAATTCTTTTGTTCAATGATTTTGATTTATAATATTAATTTTTAACTTGTGTATTTTTGTCACAAAATTGGCAAAAAGGGAGATTGTTAGATCATATTTGTAATTGACTAATTTCATAGAGTCTATTGTAAATCTGAACATTTTCTATGGTCATGATGTTATCAAGTTCAAGAGCCGAAAACCTCATTGAAGGAAGGAGATCAAGCTCAAAACAATATCATTCAACTTCTGTATGCACCTTAATGCTTAGGGCAAGGTAATGAGATAGACACCTAAGATGAATTCTTAGTTATTTTTAACTTAGGTTGATTAAGATGAAATAGAATTGAAAGCAATCCAATTATGACTCATAAGTGATTTTAAAAGAAAAGATTTTCTAAACCATTTATGAGTTTTGAAAACATAGTTTAAGTCACAATCAAACCTTTTATTGAGGAACAATCCGATTATGACTCATAGGGACCGATCTATGCTACCTTGCATTCCCTAGAGCGGTCTCTTCATGACTTAGAGAAGGAAATGGAAAAAGGTCACGAAAGGTAGGACAAGGCTAGCTCTATGAGCTCGCTTGAGCGATCCTTCACGGTCGCTCGAGTGATCTTTTATTATCGCTCGAGCAATCCTTTATTGTCGCTCGAGCGGTGCTTACCTTAGTTGGGATTGGAATTTGTTTTTCATTCTAGTGACAACCGCTTATCCACCAATCGGGTAGTTAATCGCAAATATGAGTTTTCTCATTTACTAAGACTACCCTATTTTCTAACCTATAAGAAAAGAGATTCTTTCCCAAACCTAGGCTAAGTCTCTTGTAAAGTTTCTAAGAGAGAAAATCATACTTTCACCTTGAGAACTTCCACCACAACCTAGATCCCTATGACCCTAAAGGCTAACACTAGAAATTCTACCCAACTTCATAACTTAGAGAAGAAGATCTTGATAGTTTAATATACCATTGGTGTGTGTGTGCATACCAAGGATCGTTGGCATGCTCATAATTGCTCAAGAACTAGATGAATGGTATGACGGGGAGGTCCATGTAAAACCCGAGCATTCGTGCGTACAAAAAAAATTATATATAGGGAATTATTTTTATATAGTTAATGTTTTATTATGTATATAGAAAAATTATTATAAAAAAAATGAAATTGAGTTATTTACAGAAATGTCATTGCATGGCATTTCTTCCCAAGCTACTGCCTGGCAGAACAAGGACTCACCCCAGCCTTCTCCAACCTTCCAGAGGGGTTGGGGAAATGTATTAAGACCTCAGAAAGTCTCTAGATAAGGAGAATCGCCAAGAGAGGAGAGAGGAAGAAGAGAGAAGCTAGAGAGGGAAGCTCAAAATTTGAAATTTTTTATTTGTGAAAGAAGCTACTTCGAACGATCAGAGGTATGCTACTAGGCTAATTTGATGGCTAGGAATCTCATGGTATCATTAGAATTGTATATCATGTGCTGGAATTGCTTGATTTCATGTTTTAAATTTTCAGGTTCTAGATGTTTATGAAACGGATTTGAGATTTGAGCACGATTTGGATAAATTGATTGATATGGCTGAGTTTGGGAGGTCTTGAGGAGTTGTTTGGTGGTGGATTCGTGGGTTGCCGTGGTCTGTGGTGGTGTAATGGTTGTGTGAGGGTTTGAGAAGGTAAAAATATGATTTTGGTAAAAACTTGTTTAAACTTTGAAAGGGGGCTTGGGTCTAGCTAATTTGGGGCCAAGGAATCCATTTATGACTTCAGAATTGGATTTGGAGGTCGTTTGGGGGGTGAAACGAGCAGTTGCAGGTCTGGACATAAACTAAAAACCTTATTTTTTGTTAAATTTGACCTCTTTATTTTATGGGTTTAAGCTTAATTCAGAGCTTGAAAATTATGGGGTTTGTCAGAGTGATGTGTGGTAAGTGTTTAGGTTCAAAAATTAGGGAAAAAGGTGTATTGAATAGGGAGAAATAAGGGTGGGAAGTAGGGAGATTAGGCTGGTAGAAGGGAAACTAGAGTTTTTGGTCAAGGTGCCCAAGGAAGAAGATGAAGGACACCAGTGCACCCCGTCGGCGTGTGAGGGTGCGTCTGAAATCCGATTGACCTCTGGTTGGTCTCAAAAGTTCCGTAACGTCCGTGCGGAGGTCCCGGTAAAATTTTAAGTCGATCCAACTTCTGGATCTATATGAGGAGTAAAATGACTGTTTTGACCTAGTTTTGAGTGATTTTGAGGAAATAAATTTTATATTCATCTTTAGGTAAGTTAATTGAGTATGTGTATTAAATTTCATCAAAAAATAACACCATTTAAGTTTTGGCTATTTCAAATCAAAATACGGAGCGGGTAGGGTTTCTCAATTCCGAAACAGGCGATGCTTTCCAAACTTGTTTCAAAATTATTCCATATGTTATTTATGATGATTTAGCATGTTTTAAAATATATGATTGGGTGTTTTAAATATTGACGTGAATTCGGACCCAGATAAGGGTTTTTGAGTGCGATTTGCACTATTGTTTTAGGAATGATCGTATTGCTTGAATTATTCGCACTGAATGAAACTCCGGGATCCTTTTTAATGAAAATATAAGTGCGCACGGGTTAAGTGGCAAAAGGGTTTACATTCCAGTTTGAGGCTGTAGAGGGTACTCATTGAGTTTGTAAATGGCTCTGTTGGTCTTCGGACTTGGGTACTGAATTGGATCGTATTGACTTGGGAGCGTATCTTCCTTGGGGTGAAAGTCCCCTAAATTATTGGATCGTATGAATCGTATTGACCCTAAGTGGTCTATTAGGATGAATTGTCCACTAGTGTAGCACTGTATTTGAATTTCTAAACTCTCTTTTATAGTTTTGTTTAACTACTACAGTTTCAAATGAAATGATTTTGTTGACGTATATGTATCAAATGCTTGTTTGGATTTCTGCCCAATCATGTTAACCTATGTTATTTTTAAACTCGTTTGCTTGGAAATTGAGTCACTCTACTGAGCTGTTGATGCTCACCCTACATTACTTTTCCTTTTTCAGATACGACGAAGCTGAGAGAGGTGTATATAATAACCTACTAAAATTTATGTATATATATTAGGAAGATGCATCCAAAGTTTGTAGTAGAATAAATAAAAACCTAATGTGTAATGTATACTCAATTAGATATTAGTTTGTAATAGTCTGGAATATGTTAGTGTAAAAGTATTACATATGTTTTTATAATAAGCTGTGGTTTGTATATTGTGGGTTATTATGCTATGTTACGTGACGACTCGGTATGATAATGTTTCGTAGATTAAAGTAACATCTGTCACATGTCGTGTCGATTTGGGGTGTGACAGTCCAAGTGTACACTAGGCATCAAATAAGGGTCCTTGGTGGAGAGACAACAAATAAAGGACCATTTAACCATGATATTTGATTAGGTATAAGTCTCAAGTACTTGTATGTTGACTTAGAGAGTAGTTGATTAGGTTTTGATGAACCCTGAGTGGTTCCTTGTGATTTTTTTCGAAGAGAGTTTCCGCGTTAACAAATCATTTGTGTTATTTATTGTTTATCGTATACAATTGTGATTGTTTGCACACCGCTCAGTATGTGTTTGTGGATTTGATTTTTTGAATATTCATCCATATATAGTTGTGCAATTGGGTTTGGGTTTTCGGATCGTCGTGAAATTGATTGTGAGTGAATTAATTCAATATTAATTAAAATCAGTTGTTGTGGTTAAGTTGGGTTGTGGTGTTTAAAAGGAGTTATCACTATTAATTGTTAAATCTTTGTGAAAAGAGGTAATTGTGATGATTTAGGTTTTTATTAGTAATCAATTGTGCGTTAAATTGAAAATCGTATTCATTCTCTCTAAATATAGTGTCTTGAGCTCCACATATATAATTATGAGAGAAGACCCACATTAGGTCCCCTCGAAACAACATGCATTGATATGGGTTTTATGTAAAATTCTCACTTTAGACTCCAATTTGTGTGGAGATGCCCATGCAATATCCTCACTGGCCATGATAATCTCCACCTTGTACGCTTTGTGGCATTCCCATAAAAGCAAAAAAAGTGTAGAATTAATCGATTTTTTTTTAAATTTTCGTTCCTTATCCCCATCCTGATCAAGCTAGTTGGCTAATTCCAAGGCCAAATTTTTGTTGTAGTTGGCCAGAGCAATTTCCACTAAAGATTTAACTGCAGAGGGCTTGAGCTTCAATGCATGTTCCCTTCATATAATTGTAAACTTCAAACCGATTGAGCAATGATGGAGATCAACCCACACACTATTATTAAACCGGTCCAGTTTAGTAGTTAGATTGTTGTATATTTTTATTTTTTGTTTCTTGGGTGGTATCTTTTATTATAAGATGTGGAAGAAGACTACAATATCGAAAGATATATCGTACACGAAAACTCTAATGTTTTAACAATAAGTTATAATTTTTTGAAGTGTAGGCTATAACTTTGAAGGATAATGATCAATCACAAAATATTGTGATCGATAATAAAAGAAGTAAGTTATATTTCAAAAAGAAGCTACAATTGATTGAAGTAATTTATGATCGATCACAATATTTCATAATCGATCATGAATTATCTCAAATAACTATAACTTCAGTTTTAATTTGACTTTTAAAAATAACAACTTTTTGTATGACATAAAAAAAGAATTCTAGGTATCCTTGTGTTATCCCAACTTCCGAATCCTAATGATTCTTTTATTTTGAGATCACGGGAAGATATTGTGTTAATGATTTAAGTCAGAGTTGGGGCTTTGTATTGGATCACCCAAGATATATACAATTATCATACAAGCAATTATTGTGCTAGACACACTTCTTATGTGCTAGAGTTTTTTTTTTGTGATGCCGAACCTTTAGGATCATATTGAGCTAATCCTATGAAAAAATTTCTTGATATTTCAAATTATCTATTGGTCACATGTATTCGTTAAATCCAAGAATCACCAGCTAGGAAAAATTTAGGATGTTCGAGTTTATGGTTCGCACACATGTCTAACCCCACATCTTTGGATTGCCCTTGTGGATTATAATCCTAAAACACTAAAATATTACAAAGTTGTGCAAAGAGAATAAGGTAGCATGTTGGGGAAAGGGAGATTAAATATGGATTTTTTCTTACGATTATACACGTGGGATGCAAGACACTACCTAGAGGGAGGTGAATAGGTTAATTCAAATTAGGCTTGGACAATCACCAAATTTTAATATATGTCTACCACAATTACTTCTTCTCAAATTAATTAAGCAATTAAGTATGAGAACCTTCAACAAGCACAACCCATAAAACCCATGAAGATTAGTGCAATGAATTTGTTAATTTTACTTAACACTCAATCTCTCACAAAGATTCCAACCAAGGCAAAACCCACAATCACACCACCATGAATGTAATAAAAGTTCAAACAATCATAATATCAAACACAGTGCGATTGTGTGCTCAAATTGCAAGTGCATATTTAAATAACAATAAATAACACAAACAATTTTTGGACGCAAAAACCCTCACACGGGTACCACTCTTGGGTTTACAAAAGCCTAATTCATCATCTCAAAGTCAGTTTACAAGTACTCGAGAGTCATACCTCAACCAATACTATAGTTAGATGTCAATTCCTTCAATAAACCTCTCCGCTGAAAATTCTTCTTCGACTTTATGTATAGTTTCACTTGAACTCTCCACCGCAATGGATATTTCGGCCTCAAGCAATCTTTTCCGCCAAGATTCTCGGAATGCACTTCAACAAGTGGGTTTTGGTAGCATCAAGTAAATTCTTTTTCTCTAATGTGTGAGTTTGGATAAGAATCACAACATGGGTTAACCTTAAATTTAGGAATCTAGAGTTGCATAATGGTTTTTCAAGGTTTAGAGGCAAGAAATAAACTCACAAGAAAGATCCCCAAACTTTGGAAGGCTCCCTTTATTTATAAGCTCATAATAGGGTTTGTATTAGGGTCCAAGAAAACACAAATTCGAAAACGATTGCTTAAACATTGATAGAGCGGTAGGGAGAGTGGTGGCTACAGAAATGAAAAAAAATTCAAACCATAACAAAGTGACCTCAGGAGCACTTGAGCCATCTCAAGGTCGCTAGAGCGGCTTGAGAGCGACTTAGAGAGTGATTTTACTGCTCCACTCGTTACCCTTTCTCAATTTTATCCTTTAGTATTTAGAGACTGCACTAACGAAGACTAGTGAACAGATGACGATTCCTACTGATTTTTTAAGCCTAATACTAAGTAAAAAATAACTTATTTTCTTGAGTACTAAAGAGTGTTTCTCGAGTAAGGTCGAATTATGACTCAAATTATATTTTCAAAACACAATAAAGGTTTAGAAAAAATTTTCTTTGAAAAATCATTTGGAGCCATACTCGGATCACGTACTGATTCCATTTTAACTTTAATCATCCTAGTTCTAAGTAACTAAACCAAGGGTTCTCAAGTCTCTAATGTTATTACCTTTTGTCTCTAGTAAAAAAGTGTATTTGGAGAATCTCATGATGTTGCTTGAAGTCCAAACTCCTCTCTTCCATTTGATGCTTTCAGATCTTTTATATTTGTAGCATCATGACCATGTAATAGGTTGAAATTTGCACAAAAAACTCCATAACAGTAGCAAATTATAAATATGACCCCTACATAGCATTAGGGGTGTCCATGAGCCGGGTTACCCACGGATCCTATTACCTGACCCGAAAAAATAGGCTTGATAGTTGGTCTGCCTGAGTCCGAGTCTAATATTCTTAAAAGAGAGTTTGAGTTTGCCCCTAAATCCATTACCCGGCCCGAAGCTCGGCCTGTCAAGCCCGCCCGCAAGCCTAGCCCAACCCACCATTCTTTTGAAAAAAAATTATACTTTTAGACCATTAAATTTGAAACTTTGAAATAAGTCTCTCAATATCGAAATTTGAAGTTTTAAAAATTTAGATATTATAAATAAAGTATTATTTTTTTTTCCATGAATTAAGTATATAAGTTTTAAATGGTAGAGTAATGAAAACGACATATAAATTAGTAGGTGTTAACCTAGTTGAGATTTATTCATTCTATTGGATGTAGTTCATTATTTTTTTTTTCCATTTTGACTTTATTTTTATTCAAAAATATAATTTGCACAAATATTAAGTTACAAAAATATTCATTATTTTTAAATAAATATGTACATAAAAAAGCTCGCAAGCAGGACCGCCCAATAGGCTCACGGAGTTGGGTTGCGGGTAGCCTACCCCTACTCAAAGTCTGGCCCAACCCGCCCGATAACTTACTTGGGTAAGGGCTTGGGCTTATACTACCCAAGCTCGGCCTGAAAAAAATTTCATGGGCCTAGTCCGGCCCAGCCCATGGACACCCCTACACAGCATTACTCATTAGAAAAAAAAAATGTTAGACAAATCAAAATAGTTTTGTTTTGTTGTGTACTAGGGTATAAGGGTGTCAAACGTGTCGAGTTGGGTTGATTTCGAGTTTGTGTCGAAAATTTTAAAACTCAAATTTAACATATTTAATAATTGTGTAGAGAAGTGTAAACATTAACCTGACTTAGTCATTAAATGGATTACCCGAACCTGACTTATTTAACACGTTTGATAAACATGTCATGTTCGAGTTAACACACATAACATGATGTATTTAACTTGTTTAACACACGTAACACATACCTATTTTAATATACATAACTTGTTTTCACACCAGTTCATTAGTATTAAATACATCATTCAATCATTTATCCAAAATTTTAAATATTTTTTTTTACAAATAACATATCACATCTCATCAATGAAATTAACCAAAATGCATTCAAGTTTCAACCCAAAAATTAAAGCAAGAACTATATTAGTATATTGTCATAACAATGTTAAGAACTATATTACCAATTATCATAGTAGAAACAAGAACTAATAAGTAATAATGTTAAGACTACATCAGTCATATATAATTGGCAAACTATACTGCAATAAACGGGTTAAATGAGTTAGGTCGGGTTCGTGTTCGAATCATGTCAACCCGTTTAAAATATACAGGTTAATTAGATCAAAATCGGGTTAACCTAATTTTGACATGAACCAGATATGATTTTTTTCATATTTAAGCATGTTAACCCATTTTACCTCATTAACTCGTTTAATTTCGTGTCTGACCCATTAATTTTGTGTTCAATTTGTGTCGTGTCGAAAATTGATAGCCCTACTAAGATACCTAAAAAAAAACCCCTAATAAAAAAAGTTTACTATAGTTAAAAAGGTAAACGTACGATTGTAGCTAAAAGGTTAAATTGCAAGTCGTAAGATAAGTTATCGAATCTAAATGATATGTGCCATTATTTTGTTTTAAATGGTCTGTGACGTTATAGGGTTTGTAATAATGGATGTACATTTTGTTGTTTCTAATGGTTTAACACAAGTGTTTTGTGTTTATCACCGAGTGTTAGATCAGTCGGTGAGGGACTGTTCTAATTTAACCAAGGTCTCGAGTTCGAGTCTTGGGAATGCAGCTGCGTTCGGTAGGGAGAGTTTTGCCGCCCTTGTGGTCTTACCCGACTCAAATCCGGATTAGTCGGAGTCAAAAGTGACTTATAGATACCAGATCGTCTAACAAAAAAAAAACAAGTGTTTTGTGTTCCATTTGTATTGTTCTGTATTGGGCTAATTTCCATCATGCTGGACAGTTACCATGATTGAACTTGATGAAACCCTTTATACGATAATTTTTTTGGGGGTTTTTTATGTGTAGGTATAATTTTTTAGACTTATTTAGGCTAAAGTGTATGGATAAGTTGTTTATTCTATTAAGTACAATTTTTATAAAAAAAATTGTGCTTAGGTACAAAATTCAAATGAATTAAATTTTTTTTTACTTAAACACCCTTCTTTAATTTATGCAGCCATCATTGACAGTTATTTGAGGAAACAAATATGTATAGATTACATATTTGTTATCTTTAATTTTTGAATTTTGAATGAGCATTTTTTGTGGGAGATTTATGCATCTATTGACAATTATTTTAAGAAACAAATATGAAAGTTTACATATTTGTTTATCTTTATTTTTTTGAATCAAGCGTATGTGTTCAATTAATAAGTCTTTTTCAACGGCGATTTATTTCTCCGGTGGTGGTTTTCTTCGAAAAAGGAATTACAAATAGCAATCTTCGTCATCGGATTGAAAGTGAGTTGTTAATAATTATATTTCTTCTTTTTTTGGTCATTTTTTTTTGGAAAATTCCTATGTTCGATTTTTGTTTTATGTTCATTCCTTGTTGGGATGGAGGAAAAAAACTGTTTTGATCTTAATGGGTGTAACTGTTTCTTATGGGTGCAATTATATTTAGTATAGACAAAATAATTATATCTCTTATTTTTATTCAAACATTTTTTTTGTTAAATTCATATGTTCGATTTTGTGTATGTTTAGTTGTTGTTGGAATGAATGGAAAAAAAAAACTGTTTTGGGTTTAATGTGTGTAACTATTTTTAAAATTGATGTAACTATTTTTCATATTGACATTAATGTACATTTTCGAAAAAATGTTACTATGTCCTTGTTTGTTAACTGTTTTATTTTATTTTTAGATTATTAATCAAACATTATTTTATGTTGTCGGCTTTTGCACTCCTTGTTTATCCAGAAGCATCAACATTTTTGGCTCACAAAAGAAGCTTGAGATCATGAGAGAAGTCTGTGGATAAGCCATCCCTCACTGCTTGGAACCCACATAAGACAAATAATTTCCTTAAAATCAGAAAAATAGTTACGCAACACAGTTAGACCCATTAAATTTTGAATATAAACTGTCTATATTTGAATCCCAAATAGTTACTTAAAATAGTTACGTAACTATTTTTAATTAAAAAAAAATCATGAATCATAAAGTTGTCAATAACAGACTTAAAAGAATTGAATCCTTAAAATCAGAAGAATAGTTACGCAACACAGTTAAATCCATTAAATTTTGAATATGAACTGTTTATATTTTGAATCCTAAATAGTTATTTAAAACAGTTACGTAATTATTTTTAATCAAAAAAATCATGAATTATAAAGTTGCCAATGATAGACTTATAAAAATTGAATCCTTAAAATCAAAAGAATAGTTACATAACACAGGTAAACTATTAAAATTTGAATATAAACAGTTTGTATTTGAATCTCAAATAGTTACTTAAAACAGTTAAGTAACTATTTTTAATCAAAAAAATCATGTTCCAAATTGTTTTTTTTTTTTCATATACATATGTTATAATAGATCTTCAAATTCTTAATATAATTTCGCAAAATTAGGGTTTTATGATTTGGTTTTATTTTTGAATCAACTTACACAAGTTTATGAAAAAAAAAAACTAAATAATCAATGACTGAAAAAAAAACGGATATGGCATTTCCATATGGTTTTATATTTTGAACCCCTCTGACGAAGAAGATGAGTTTTGATAATTAAATCCCCTATTTTACCTCTCACTTAATTTTAGCCACAAACAAAAAACGGATATGACATTCTCATGGTCATAGAATCCCTTTTGCCGAAGAAGAATGGATTAGATAATTAAAACTCCTATTTTTTTGCTCCTATTTTTTAACTCTCATTACTTGATTGTAGCCAAACTTTTCGGTAGGAATTCAAATAGTTTCTACCAATCTGCATTTAACTGAATGATAAGTGTCATTTTTTAAAAATATGCACTTTACCCTAAATAAGTTTTTGAGTTATACTTTTACCTAAATATGTTTAAAAAATTGTACTGGCTTCTAAATTTCCTTTTTTTTTATGCATGGGCTCCATGTAGTGGGTTGATCAGACTCGACCCGAATTTTTGACAAACTCCAAATGAATCTCAAAGTTTAATTTGTTTATCTCACGAATCAATCTTTAACAAGTTTTTAACCAAACCGATTCAGAGTTGAGACCCAATTGAGAGAAGCATGGGTCGAGCTAAAGTGGATCTCAACTTGAATCTCTCGTGGGTCAAGTTTAAATAGTTTAGTTTGAATCCTTCCTGGCTTGACTTACCCAAGTGCAAACAAACTACTGATACAGATCTAATTAATTTGGTTCTGTCCTTGCTCTCTTCTTTCCTAGTAGCTAGTTGGGGTACGTCCTAAGGATGGAACTGAGATAGGAGCTCTTTTACACCCGATGCTCTACCATCCGCTATTTTATCGGCTCTTTCCTTCGTATCCGAGTAGCTAGAAGCATGATGGAAGCTACTTTGTGAATCTCCTACATTAAGATAATCTGAGCACCCTAAGGATGAGTTACCACCGTTCAGTAGAATTGGAGAAGGATAGTGATGCTCAAGAGTTCGGTTTTAGATGTCAGGCAACAAGAAGAAGAGAGATGGGAAAAAAAAGGGAACGTCAGTGCAAGATGTTCACATTAATATAAGGTTTAGTAAGGGTCTGACATATGTAGCTCTTACCTCTCGTGCACAGTCGATTTTTAAAACTTGAACTTGTTACGCCCCTCAAGTGTTGAGTTGCAGAATTGGAATGTCCTGCGACATAGTAAAGTCTACAAAAGAGAGCAAAGCATGTAGAGCTGATCAGATCAGAACAGGACCATCTTCCACATTAGCTTATGGAAAGGGGAATAAGAACCTTCTTTTGATACCCAGTCCCTGATTAGTAACACAGAGTCTCAGGACAGTTTTATTGTCTTTTCGTTGTACTAAGCTAATGCGGAATCATCTCAACCAAACACCGTTTAGACATATGGCTATGATGTCACTTGTACAGTTACTTTGTCAAACCATGGCAACAGACAAGGAGAGGTAGGATTCAAATTTGGGACCTCGACGTACTAGCCCAGAAACAAGCACATTTTGTAGTAACCAGAATAATAAGGCAACAAAAGCACTGGTTACAGAACAAAGAAGTTACCGAGGATATATCACTAAAACAGAGATTCCATAGATTAACAAGTAGATTTTATATCATCATTTGTCAAAAAATACATGTGGTAGTGTTGGAGATATAACCTAGTTTGTTAGGAATTTCCTAGTTTATTGGGGTTTTTCTTTTATTTATTTTACCTTTGTTTTACTTTTTTATCCTTATTGTATCCTTTATTGTTTGATTATAAATACGGGGACTCTACACTTAGTTTTTATCCCTTTTTACATATCTCAAGTTGGTATCAGAGCCTAACCCTAACCCTAATCCCAATCCTAACCTTATTCCCCATCCTCACCGGTGATCAGCACAAATTAAACCTCACCGGCGATCAGCACAAACAACATACACCGACAAATTAAATATTTATGTATGTTGTTTCCTGCTTTGAACAATGCTTGTGTTGATGGTAAACTTGACTGTGTTATTTGTTCTCTATCGAAACATGTTAGGACCAGTTATATTCCTCGCATGCATCAGTCACCCAAGCCATTTGACCTAATACATTCTGACATTTGAGGGCCCTCTCCTGTTACTGCTCTATCAGGTGCTCGATATTATGTGACATTTATAGATGACCATACCCGTTGTACTTGGATCTACCTTTTGCATAGGAAGTCTGATGTACTCCCGATAATCACTCGGTTTCTCCAGATGATTAAGACACAATTCGATGTCATTGTTCGTGCTCTTCGATCGGATAATGCCAAAGAATATGTGTCTGATGCCTTAGTATCTCACCTTTCTTCTCAGGGTATCCTCCAGCAACTCACTTGTCCATATACTCCTGAACAAAATGGAGTTGCTGAAAGGAAAAATAGGAGTCTGATAGGGATGGTACGTTGTATACTTAGAGGTATGGGGGTACCAAAATCTTATTGGCATTTTGCAGTTTTGACTTCCACCTTTCTGTGCAATCGTACACCGAGTCGTGTTCTTCAGCATAGGACTCCCTTACAGGTCTTATTCCCTGAGCAGACACTTTTCCCGGTACCCCCTCGTGTTTTTGGTTGCACATGCTTTGTTCAGGATCGGTCTCCTACTCGTTATAAGCTTGATGATAAAGTAATTTGTTGTGTCTTTGTGGGTTATTGTCATCAGTCTAAGGAGTATCGGTGTTATGATCCTGTCAAGCGACGTATGTATCACAGTCTAGATATGACTTTTCTTGAGCATATTCCTTATTTTTCTTCTAATCCTGTATCTCCTCCTCCAGTTGATGATACTCTCTTTGATTTTTCATTACCACAAGAGCTAGAGCCATTGGTCACAATCACTACAGAGTCATCAGTCTCTCATTCTGCAGAGCCAATCATTCCTGTCCGTACAGAGTCACCTGTCTCTCTTCCTTTGCAGGTTTATGTTCGTCGCCCTCGCTCTCATTCCCCTGCTGATGTCCACTCTACCTCAGGCGATGCAGGTAATCCATCTCAGTTCGTTGAGCATATTGATGCACCTGTTGTTAGTACTGATGAGATTGCAGGTACTGAGCCAATTAGTTTATCTGATGAGACATTGTCCGTGGAGGATGATGATTTAGGGCGTCGTTATCCGCGGCGTGATCGCCGTCCAGTTGATCGTTACCGTTGGACCGCCAGGATTTTATATCCGATCTCTGCTTATGTTTCTTATGGTGATCTATCTCCTACATTTCGAGCTTATAGCATGTCCTTATCAGATACGTCAGTTCCTCGTTCTGTTTCAGAGGCTATGCAGGAGCCCCAATGGGTTCTTGTCATGCAGACGGAGATGGACGCTTTTCAGCGTAATCATACATGGGATCTTGTCTTTTTACCTTCAGGGGTGAAGCCTGTTGGCTGTCGTTGGGTTTACACCCTGAAGTTTCTTGCGGATGGTACTATTGATCGTCACAAGGCTAGGCTTGTGGCGAAGGGCTTTACTCAAGTACCAGGTCGTGATTTTGGTGCCACATTTGCCCCCGTGGTAAAATTAACTACTGTTCGGTTGATTATTTATCTGGCTGTGGAGTACTCTTGGCTTCTTCATCAGTTAGATGTGAAGAATGCTTTTCTTCACTGTGATCTGGATGAGATTATTTATATGGATGCACCACCGGATTTTCGTGGTGAGGGGGAGTATGCTAGAAGGGTATGTCGACTGCGTAAGTCTCTTTATGGACTGAAACAGTCACCATGAGCCTGGTTCTCTCGCTTTAGTGATATAGTCGTACATTTGGGGTTCACCAGATGTCATTCTGATCATACCTGTTTTATTCGACCGAATACTTCTGGACAATGTGTTATCCTTTTGGTATATGTTAATGATATTATTATTATTGGAGATGATATTTCTGGGACTGCGCAGGTCAAGGTAGATCTTGGGAAGGCCTTCGATGTGAAGAACCTTGGATTTATGCGATACTTTCTTGAGATTGAGGTTGCCCGTAGCAGCAGGGGTGTTGTTCTTTCTCAGAGAAAGTATGTTCTAGACCTTCTCTCGGATACTGGGATGCTGGGGTGCAAACCAGCATCATCACCCATGATTCCAAACCTGAAGCTTACTGCTGAAGGTGAGGAGTTGAGAGATCCGACTGTCTATCAGAGATTGGTAGGTAGACTTATCTATCTAGCCAACACTAGGCCAGACATTTCATTCACTGTTAGCCGAGTTAGTCAGTTCATGCACAGGCCATGTCAGCCTCATCTTGATGCAGTTTATTATATTCTTCGGTAACTCAAGTCTTGTCCTGGACTTGGGTTGTTCTATGAATCAGGATCTCAGACTGATTCTCTAGTCTGTTATTCGGATTCAAATTATGAGAGAGCGTGTGATGGTCGATCTACTACAGATTTCTGTGCTTTTCAAGGGACTCATCTTATCTCTTAGAAGAGCAAGAAGCAGGCAGTTGTCTCCCACTCGTCAGCAGAGACAGAGTATCGGGCACTAGCACTTGGCACGTGTGAGATTATCTGGCTACGATCGATTCTTGGCGAGTTGAGATTTCCAGTGACTTCTCCATCCACATTATATTGTGATAATCAATCTGCTATTCAGCTCGCTTCTGACTCTGTACTACACGAGAGGACGAAACATATAGAGATTGATGTTCACTTTTTTCGGGAGAAGGTTAGATGTGATATTGTCTCTTCATTGTTTGTGAGGACTAGTGATCAGGTTGCACATGTGTTCACCAAACCTGTCACTCTATCCATTTTTCGGGACTCTGTTGTCAAGCTTGGCTTGGTTGATATCTTTGCGCCTAGCTTGAGGGGGAATGTTGGAGATATAACCTAGTTTGTTAGGGATTTCCTAGTTTATTAGGGTTTTCCTTTTATTTATTTTACCTTTGTTTTACTTTTTTATCTTTATTGTATCCTTCATTGTTTGATTATAAATACGGGGACTCTACACTTAGTTTTTATCCTTTTTTACACATCTCAAGTGGTAGCATTATACACCTTCATCACATTGCCTAACAATACAACAAAAAACCTCTGCAGAGTTCACAGTAAAAAACACTTCCAGTGAGCAGAATGTTTGTGCACAACCGAAAATCTCAGATTCAACACACAACGCCCAATGATCATCATCACCTCTCAGTCTAATATGTGCCATACAAGAAATTTCTGTACACACCAAAAAACTACGACTGTTTCATCACTATCATCTGTCAGGCTAATAAATAATGCACAAAGCAATAGTATCATTTCCCACTTTCAGGTTGGCACAAAAAAAAAGAACTTCAGCTTCACAGAAGCTTGCTTTACTTCCAATTCGACAGTATATAACATGGAACAGGAAACAGTAAATGTATTTATGAAAAAAAGCATGTGGGAATTGGATTGAGTAAGATTAGAGGAGCCCACCTAATTCTAAAACATACCCTAGATGGTTCGCCTGTCCCCAACCCTTTGTCACACATCAACTCTATGTGTACATAAATACTGAGAATGTTAATAACACATTCCCATGTCAGTTAAGCATGGTTGCGACTCACCTCTATAGCATCAGTATTACCCTGAGACCTTGAAATTCAAGGAGCTCTCCACTCTCCTCTCTATACATTCACACAAAATATAGTAATGTCGTCAGACAACTCCATTACAAATTTCAGCCAAAAACTACTGAAATTTAAATGAAACTTACACTTAAAGCACCAGTACTTGCCTGACACCTAGAAGTTTCAACATCTGATGCACGTCTTCCCCCTCTTCCTCTTCCTCTTCCTCTTCCTCTGCCCCTTTCCCTACCTATCTGAAAATTGCACAGAAGTTATACATTTGAAACAACTAACGAAATCTATGGAAAGAAAATGCCATAAATGAAAAAAGTGCATACTTACGTCAGAATATTCTGTGACTGGCAACCACTGACAATCCTCTGGCAAATTTACCAATCACCATCAGAATAAATTTTCTATTAGACGTCATTAATGAACTTTAAAAAAGTAGTATATCTGACTGCTTTCTGCCTCTCCATAATCCTCTTCATCTTTCTCTCAAAGAAGCTCTCTGACATTTTCTCCCCGTTGTGTCCAAACGCATCATGCATCTCAATGTCAAAGCCCTCCTACCCACATGGGTACATGCAGATGTCTCATCTTCTTTCTTCTCCTACTATCCTTGGATGTGCTGGGCATTCTCCTCAATGGGGTGGTTCTATCGGGTCGCCTAGAACAGAAATTAGTCAAAGTGTTTAAAGTATTGATATCTCACTGGAGTGCTCCACTAGCTGCAGAGCTGTGACTAGAATTAGCCTTTAGCATTTTTCAAAAGAGGAAGGGCAGCAATTTTATACCTAAAACGATCATGAAGCTCAACTTCAAAGTGGGGTCAGCCAAGCAGCAACTTTTAACTATATAAAAGCCATCAGAAACCCACTTACATCCCTCACCACAAAACAAATTTACACAAAAATAAAATCAATTCTGTTGGCCATTTCTGTGTGGTGACGCTAGAAGGCATAGACTGACAGGCATGGAATAGTTATATGTGTTCAAACCTACATCACAATTTGATTATTTGAAATACGCATACTTTAGTATCCAACATGTTAAAAATTAGACAATTATTTATAAAAGCATATTTTTCAACAATCAAGTCTTGATAAAAACAAAAGGGTGCGGTTATATTAATACATCAAGCTGTGAACAAAACCTATTTGACTACCTACTTTCAGCTACTTCATAAATGCATCATGTAAAAATCTCAAAACATGCTCATTATACCTTGCAGAATTCAAGCATGCATATTGCTTTGCAATTTGAAGGAGCAGAAACCATGTCATTAAGTTGACCTTCTGCAAAGTTTTCTCTATTTTATATAGGACTACCGCAACTAATTCAGTAAGACTCTGCAAGTAGAATGGTGCATCTCTGAGCCAAATCCAAACAACGATTCTGCCCTTCGGAGCCCTTGAAAATTCTTTTTTGAACAGCTGTTTCTGAAGAAATTCCACATGTGGGCTTTACATGACACTTGAAATGCCAATTGTTACAGGTTACCTCACTCAGAACTGATATAACTCTTTGATTTGTTGATCCAAGAGACTAAGTGTGCTGTAAATAATGCTTCTTTGCGGGTGAGAATAATCTCCAGCCATAAATACATTTTTTCTTCTTTCCACTTCAATCCAACTGCATCCAGCAGGCTTTTTCAGATGTCTCATCCTCATCAGCTTCCTTATCTCCAGAACCCCATCCCATTTAGAATTTGAAGCATATAAGTTTGACATAACGATGTAGTTTCCAATATCGTCACTTTCGACCTTAAAAAGGTGATCAGCCACGATACATCCCATTTCTACATCATGGTGGGTTCTACAAGCACCCAGTAGTGTTCCCCATATATTAGCATTAGCTTCAATGGGCATTCCAACTACAAAAGAATAAGCATCTCTGACTCGGCCTCCTCGAGAAAGGAGATCCACCACGCAAGCATATTGCTCCATGGTTGGTTTTATCTTATAAATCTCTTCTATTGAATAAAAAATCCTCAACCCTTCATCCACGAGGCCAGCATGGCTGCAAGCAGATAAGACTGCTGTTATTATAACATGATCTGGCCTTATATGCAACTCAAGCATATGAAAGAAAATCCTGAGAGCTTCTTCTCCCATGCCATGCATAGCATACCCTCCAACCATTGCCGTGAACATAATCAGATCTTTATGAGGAGTTGAGTGGAAGAGCTTATATGCACACTCAATAGTTCCACATTTTGAATAGACATCTAACAGAGCTCCCTTCAAATGAATATCCTTGAAACACGCCCTAACCGCATATCCATGGCACTGCCTCAACAGATGGGCTGAGGCCATTTGAGCACAAACGGGAAGAATGCTCATTATAGTCATCGCATCAGGCTTTACCCCATGCTTTTGCAACTCATGGAACAGACTAAGAGCCTGAGCAGGACAGTCATTTTCAGCATAAACTCTAACCATCAGATTCCAAGTGGTGAGATCCCTTTCTGACATTCTCCTGAAAATCATATCTGCGTCACCATGTGAACCATAACTGACATATCCTGAGATCAATGAGTTGCACGTGACCACATTCCTCCTTCCTGATAAACTCTCAAAAATCTCTGATGCATACTCCATGTTGCCACCTTTTGCATAGGCATCAATTATTGCATTTCCAAGAGTAGGTTCACTATCACTGTGTAAGAGACCAGACCTTATTGATAAACCATGAACTTCTTTGACCTTATTCACTTTACAAGCAGTAGCACAAAATTGAATCGTTATTAACATGGTAACAGAGTCAGGCCTTATCCATTCTCTGAACATACAGTGTAAAAGCTCAACAAACTGAATTTCAAGCTGTCTCTCAGCAAAGGCATCTAGCATTGCATTCCACGATATCAAGTCTTTCTTGTAAATCAATAAAAAAGTTCGGAATGCAGATTCTACGTCACTACATTTTGCATAAAAACTTATTAGGGCATTCCCAACTGCTGTATCGTCACATTGGCCAGGATGCTGGATAATATACCCATGGATCTGCTTCCCCACATGCAAATAATACAAAGAGGCGCAGGCAGGAAGAATGCTGACAAGAGTGACAGAATCTGGTCCAGTCATCTCCATGGATAGAAATTTCTGAAATGATTCCAATGCTTTCAAACACTCACCATTTGAGGCATACCCAGCGATGATAGAGTTCCATGAAACCAAATCTCTCACATTCATCAGCCGGAACAAGAATTCCGCTTCTTTAACTTGTCCAATTTTCAAGTAGAAGCTCATAAGAGCATTGATGACAGAAAGATCTGCTATCAAATCTGTCCGTCGCAGCACATAAGAATGGATTTCTTTCCCAGTGTGATATGCCATATTCTCTTCCAAAAAAGCACAGACAGACAGAATATTCGCAATTGTCGCATAATTAGGTTGTATTGGTCCTTTCAGCATCAAACGGAACAAATTAAATGCATCATCCATGAGCTTATTCTCTGCAAATCCTGCAATCATTGCATTCCATGTAACGACATCTTTGTCCGCCATTCCTTGGAAAACAGCATATGCATCGTTACATACACACGCAGCTTTGGCATACATGGATACCAGAGCATTTCCTACCAGCGTTTCCGATACCAATCCAGATCTTATAACATAAGAGTGCACACTCTTCCCAACACTCAATGCTCCTGAACGTGCACACACTGGAAGAATGATAGCAATACTGATAGAGTTGGGCTTAGGGTCCTCGCCTATATGCATTGCATAAAACAGCCTCATCACCTCAGTGTCATGAATTCGACACCCAGAAAACCCAGATAAGACAATATTCCACATGACTGCATCACAATGGTTTATTTGATAGAACAATTTCTGGCAATCGTCAAAAGCTTTACACTTAGCATACATGTTAAGCAGTGCCTTGGAAACAAATTGGCAGGAGTAATGACCTAGTTTAACAGCATGACTATGAAGAGCTTTTCCCAATTTGATGTCTGAGACAGCCGCACAAGATTTAAGTGTGGCTGCAAAGTCTTGATAATCTGGTTTAAAGCCTACAGAACATCGTACCTTTTGAAAGAAGAGGGAAGAAACTTCTTTCATCATTCCCACCATCCACACAACAGCCCATAATCATGGTGTTCCAACATCAAGTTCAAACATATCAAATATCTTTTCTCTTTCAAATAAGCCCATGAAAACAAAAACTTCAGTGATCATTCCTACCATCCACACATCGGCCTACAATCATGTTATTCTAACATCAAGTTCAAGCATACTTCCAAATATCTTAACTTGTTCAAACAAGTCCATGAAAACAGCCACTTTGTCATAACTTTAATCGCACATTGAATACTGTGTACAGGACTATATCATTGACAGCAAAACAAGAAGCGAAGGTCGCAATGTTCTTTTTCACAAAAGGCCATTTTCTTGTAGTGGAACAACCAATGAGGGGTGCTCGAAGTGGTGGATTACATACATACCTGACCTGAAACATAATTTGCAAGAAGTGACTGCCTTCATAGTTCATACTCGAATACCTTCACTCATGCTCTTTAGCATTCTCAACTGTAGCTTAAAACTCCTGCCAGAGACCGTAAACAGTCAGCACTTGCAGCAAGAAAGTAAGGGTAGTCAAATCCTAAGTCTAAATTACTTAAGGCAGGCTTTCAAAATGGTAACTCCAATGATTCACGCCCACAAACAGATATGGGTAGCTCTCAGAAACCATGAAAAATGCAAAAACAGCACGTGGGTGTACTCAAGACGCCAATTAAGATGCAATAAAACAAAATGTCTGCATCGGAATGTGCCTAATGCAATGCACCACTAAGCGCACTTGGCTTAGAGTTTTTCAACCTTCTACAACGTGAAACTTACAACTTGGCGTCTCATTATTTTTCTCTTTTTCAGTTTCTCAGTAACCAGACAGCGTAATCATTAAACCAATATGCGAAAACGCACATAACGTTATTAGGATCGTAGTATCCTCATAAGCATTTATACAAACAGCTCACGTGCAAAGTTGGAAAAGTACCAAAAACATTCGTTACGATCACTGGAGGGAGAGGACAGTACTAGTATGCTTGGAGAAGTGAGTGTCAATTGGGTATACAACTCTTTGAATCCTCGGTTTCCACAGGGGCTTCCAAAGGATTTCCAAGTTAGCAACCATCAAAGCGTCTAGGCCATAAATTGTGCTGGGCAGATTTGGGGCGAAAACCATTTTGGACTAGTTGCTGGGCAGGAGCTTAATCATAAAATAACTAAGGGGGGCTAAACGAAGTTAAATCGAATTTAACTTAACAATTGTTTTTTATATATTATGAAGATGATCTAATATAATGTTGTTCCTTGTTATCACCACATGCCACCATTGCCAGCTATTATGACCCATCATAATTCGAATTACCCAAGTAACATTCTCGAGCATCTCCAAGGCTAGCTAAGCCCTTCCCCTTAGTTATTTTAGATAGCTTTTCCTTAAAATATGGCTTCCCCTTAGTTATTTTAGATAACTTTTCCTTAAAATATGGCTCCAAGAGATTAACTAAAAAACTATATAAAATAGATAACTCATTTTTTGCTAGATAGATGTAGCTGGCCCAATTTGTGGCTATCTATAATAGATAACCCAATTTTTACTATATTTGTGGGTATATTTCATACATACATTCAGATTTTTTTTTTCATACTTACATTCAGATCTCCAAAAAAATTTAGGTGGGTATATTTTATCCAATCATGTAGGTATTGGTTTACTTGATGGGTCTTGCCTGATTCGGTACGCGTCGAGTTCGTGTCAATATTCGTGTTAATAAAAAATTATTTAATTTGACAACAACTAATATAACACTATTTAAAAAATTATAAAATTCTTATTTGTTATCTACAATACTGGTTAAATAATTATTTTTCTATCTACAGTACCCATTAATCATGTTATTAGTCGAACCTTAATTTGACCCATTTATTACTCGTGTCAACGAATCGTGTTATTTTCGGGTTTGGTTAGAGTCGGATTCACCTTCGAGTCAAAAATTGACACCTCTATTGGTTTACTTGTTAATTTGTTTGTATTGTTGATCATTATTTTTCTAAAATTTGATGACGTGGCGTAACATGTCATGTGACGTCATCAATATGGTGATGATATGCTGTACTAAATAATATTTTAGATTTTATTATTGAAAGTTAGTTGACGTGGTTAGTTAAAATAGATAGTGTTGTTGGAGTGGGTTTGAAAAAGTGGTTAGTTAAAGTATGTAATACAATATTTAAATATATTTTGAGTAGCTATTTTAGATAGCCCTCTTGGAGATGCTCTAAGGGTGTCAATCGTGTTATTTTCATGTCGTATCACTTTCAGTCGTGTTATTTTTATGTCGTGTCACTTTCGATATATGTCAGGTTCACGTCAATATTCATATTAATAAAAAAATATTTAATTCGATAACAACTTACCCGAGCAACATTCTGTTAGAATATTTTTACTAAAAGAGTGTTTTTTAGTGTGGGAACTCAATCCCACATCAACAAAAAGTCCAAAGAAACTTGAGTATATATATATATAGGCTAGTCTTATTTAGCCTTTGAATTAAAGAGAGTCTTGGGACTCTCACGTACGCAGGGGAGGGACTAGCGGAGGAGATTATTATCTAATTAAGTATAGAAGTAATTACAGTAAATTAAACATATATTGTTTGTATGTATATATATATATATATATATATATATATATATATATATTCAGCATAGAGATATTATCATATATCAATCTTACTGTATAAGTTTCTGGGCAATATTCAAAGGTGTGTGTGAAGCTTCTACTTCATTCGATTGTGCAGATCCGAGTGAAGCTACAGTCAATAGGCTGGACTGTTGTATCCTGGGGACGACGCGTTACTGCTTTCTGCTCTGTGATAATTTCATAAAGGGGCGCGAATCGTCTTAAGAGAGCGACCTAGTCCGCGCCTCACTCTGCCGTTCACTTTATTTGGATCCAACTTTTTCTTACAATTTAAGACGATTTTCGAAGCCAATGGAGAATTCTGCGATAACCACTTCTATTGTCTCATCTGCTAGATCAAACAATCTTAACAAACCGTTTCGATTCAGTGGACAGTTCTTCAAAAGATGGGCAAAGAAAGTTCTGTTCTATCTCAAACTGATGAAGGTAGCATGGATTCTCACTTCAAAAAATTCAAACAAGGTGAACAAAGAAGGTATGACTGCAGAAGAGTTAGCTGAACATGAAAAGAATTTAGCACTATGGGATACTGACGAAGATAATTGTCGCAATTATTCACTCAATTGTCTTTCCGATGAGCTATATGATTATTATTCCAATTCCTATTCTTCTGCCAAGAAAATTTGGAAAGCTTTGGAGGCGAAGTATGACACAGAAGAAGCAGGGACGAAAAAATATGCTTGTAGCCGTTATTTTAAATTTCAGATGGTGGAAAATAAATCTGTAATTGCTCAAACACACGAGTTACAGATGATTGTTCACGAAATTGTGTCCGAAGGAATCAAGGTAGATGAACAGATGCAAGTTGCTGCAGTTATTGACAAACTGCCGGGTTCATGGAAGGAGTATCAAAAGGGACTTCGTCACAAGCAAACAGAATTAAGTATGGTGAATCTAATGGCTCGGCTTCTAATTGAGGAAGAGACCAGAAAACAAGACAAGACCAACGACACTAACGAGAATCTCAATGGCAATGACAATGGTAATGGTAACAATAATAAGGTACATTTTTTCACATCCAATGATAACGTCTCTAAGCGTCAAAATAATAGAAACAGTGCCTATTTGAAGCCTAGAGGTAATAAAATGAAAAAATTTAATAGGGCTTCAAATAAAAATCATTTTCAAAAGAAATGGAACCAAGCACCAAACCAAGGACCCCCTTCCAAACAAGTACCATATAATAAAAATAATCTGTCAAATAATGGTGCTTGTTTTGTTTGTGGGAAATCTGGCCATTTTGCAAAAGATTGTCGTTTTAGAAAACGGGGTTATGCTCCTCAAGCTAATGTGACCGAGGAACTACTTGTGGCCATGATTTCTGAAGTTAATCTTATTGAGAATAGTGAAGGGTGGTGGGCAGATTCTGAAGCGTCCAGACATGTCTGTCATGATAGATCTTGGTTCAAGTCTTATTCCCCCGTTGAAAATGATAAAAAAAGTGTTGCTTGGTGATTCACATACTGTGAATGTTTTGGGGATGGGAGATGTCGAACTCAAATTTACCTCTGGCCGAGTTTTGACCCTAAGAGATGTTCTTCACACTCCTGAAATTAGAAAGAATTTAGTTTCTGGTTATCTTTTAAATAAGGCTGGTTTCAAACAAACCATAGAATCTGATCAGTATGTTTTGACCAAGAATGGGTCATTTGTTGGGAAAGGTTATGCTTGTGATGGTATGTTTAAGCTGAATGTGAAAATGAATAAAACTACTTCTTCCGTTTATATTGTTTCTTGTGTGAATATGTGG
>CM042186.1:8437426-8464397 GCA_023539305.1 Ilex asprella | reverse complement strand
TATATATATATATATATATATTACCTACATCCAACCAAAAATATTTATCTATTTTTTATATAAATATTTAAAAATTTAAGTGATTATTTGATAAAATTTTAGTTAAATTAAGTTATCCAAATCAAATCAAATTTCGGGTTGTTAATGAATTTGGATATGGATCATGAAAATAAAATTCGTCAGATTATCGGATCGAATTTTAAAGTCGGATTTGGATTCGAATCAATCAAAGTCTGATACAAACCCAATCAGATTTTCTCTCCCTTATCTATTCAGACTATTTTTCATTTAGTAAAAATTCTAGATGGGCAACATAACAAAAAGTCTAAAAATGATTAAGGTATTATTATCTTTTTATCCTAAATAATTCACTCAACTTTGATTTTCAACTTCTCGTGAAGTCAGTTTCCTGGAAGTTACGATAAACGCATATTCCTTTTTTTTTTGGTCATTGATATGAAACTAAGTTGCAAATGTTAATTGACGAAGAATATTATATTTATCAAAATTTATGTTAATTGATGAATGTCATGGTCCCAAGGCCTGATGTGGAGATTCGGGAGGAGCTAGAAGATGAGATTTAAGAGTGGGGCAGCAAGTCAAGAGGACACACATTTATAAGGTCTACCAGAAACAAGGATTCAAGGGTCCATTCAGTTCAAAAAAAGAAAAGGATCAAAGGGTCCACAGGTTTCCATGTGGAGAGACAGAGAGAGAGAATATTGATTTTATAGACCATGGAGTTTTAATCATCTTTAAGTTGAATATGTTTAATTGATGAAGAATGCTATACTTCACATTTACCTTCTCTAATTATCTAATCACAGTCAAAATGCCACATCATTTGGTATCAAAGATCTAGTGAAAGTTTTGGTATTCATTAATGCTTGATTGATTTCATAAACCATGAAGAGTTTTAATCATCACTAAGTTGCACATGTTTGTCCTAATATTTCTACATTTATGTTCTATTTATCAATACCAAATGTTGGGACACAACCATAATTATTCGATATTTAGTGAGACTCAGTGCACTAATCCCTATACTAATTTGATATACAAAATTTTGTTTTTAAAAAAATGTAGGTTGTTGCAGTATTTTCTTTAGGCATCAAAGAGAGATAAGTGCTTGAGCTAAAAATTTACCACACCACTTCAATTCCAACTAAAAAGGTTTGTTTCTGAGAAAGATGAAGTGTCACACCCCCACCCCGAATCGCATAGGGTGGGCGGCGGACCGGCCATCAAGGCCTTAACCAAACAACCCTATGTATAATAAAATGCAAAAACTGCGGAAGACAAATAATAAAGTGATACAATTCATCGACCTAATGAATACCAGAGGAATAAATTAAATATCATCAACATCATTATTAAACTCATGTAAAACAATAATTAACCATAAGATTCACTACTCTAAGTATAAGCAACATTATTCCCAAAACAATTGAATATTTGTCTCAAAACTATAAAAGACATTTATTCCTGAAGACCTACAATAAAATAAATTTTCAAGTCCTCTAATCTTTTGTATATCAGCAGACTTACTCCTCACCCTGATTCTTTCCTGAAAAATGTTATATGTTTGGGTCAGCACAATGACCCGTGAATAGCAACCACCTCTAATGAAGTGTGAAAATACATCTCACAGTTTATTCGAAAATAAATTTTGATACACACATAAGTATAACAAATTATACCCCAACCCCTCCCACATAATCATTTAAACAAAATAATTTCATGATCACAAATAACTTTATAAATGAAAAGATATTTATAACCCAAAACACCACTCATTTTCACAAATAACTTTTTAAATGAAAATATATTTATAACTCAAAACACCACTCATTTTCACAAATAACTTTATAAATGAAAAGACATTTATAACTCAAAACACTCACACACACATTCAGTCCCAAATACATTTGTCAAATCATGTTTGTAACCACTAGCTTGGTAACTGGCTCCGTCTCTTGTCATCATTAGCTTGATGACTGGTCCCGTCTCTTGTCATCACTAGCATGATGACTGACCCTTATGTGCACATCCCTATACCAACCACGCCGGTATATAATTTCGTTACCATTTAGACCTGGTAACCCAGTCTCCGTCTCATAAACATGATTTTTACACACACCAAAACTATAATTTTAGTCTCAATGCACAAATTTTTTTTTTCATCACCACAAAAATGATATAAAATCATCCTACAAGTTTTCCAAAATTCACATGTATAACAGTTCACAATTGCAAAACATTTAATTGTAACCCCAAATATTAACATGTATATCATATATATGAAAAATCTACACGCATGCACGCACCCACACATTTAATATAAAAAATCCTCCCAAAAGAAGTAGTAACTACTCACTTTGATTGCCAAAATCCAATTCAAAGCAGTCTTTCTCAACTTCAATGCAATCACCACCTAATCTAAAATAACATGTAACGATCAATCCATATTTTTAACTTCGTCATTTAGGGATTCTATATTTAATTTACGTACTTCCTACCTATTGATATATACTTAATATATCTTTTACATATAAATATCCTTTCTAATACAAGGTAATAGGGAATAGAAGTATTCTGGGCTGTTTAGAAAAAAGTTTCTAAAGTTTTAGTGTCAAATCATAATTTTTAAAACTTTTGGGGTCAAATTATAATTTTTTTGAAAATTGAATTTTTCTATTTTCGGGACTGCCATAAATTTTTCAGAATTCTATTCTTACAACTTACCAATTAAAATAGTGGTTAAAATTATGTTTAGAAGAATATAGGAGTCAAAGTAAAACTCTTTGAAACTTAAGGGGAGCTTTTCATAATTTCAAATCTTCTTCAACCTATGGAAGGCTCTCAACTTTAACAACTCAACCATTTTTTTCCTTTTTTTTTTTTCTTTTTGCCCTTTTACAACCTATGAAACTCCATCAAATCTCAAATAACTATACACCCAAATTCAACTTAATATCTTCAAAAATTATTTGGGTATTATATATATATATATATATATATATATATATATATATATATTACGCTATGAAATCTATCATCATTAGATATAATAAAATACAAAACTCATAAAACAAATAATACATCCACATACCTTCAGTGGATCCAACTCTTCATTTTCTCCTTCTTTTTCTTTCCTTCTTGCTCTCTCTCTCTTCCTCTTCCTCTCCCTCTCCCACTCTCACGTTTGTTTTTTTTTCCTCTTTGTTTGTTGCCCCTTGTTTTGGTATTTTAGGATTTTACTTATCCAACAATACTATCCTATTTAAAACACATGTAGAAGAGTCCTAATAGATCTCTCTAAGGCAAGACTGTTATTAGAGTCACATTAGTCTTCTTTAAATTATTTGTATTCATATATATAGATATATAATTACCCATAAGTGGCCAATGCACCAAAATAAAATAATAATAATTTTTTTTTGGGTAATTACATGAAGAGTGGCGTAAGCGAGATTAGGACATAAAAAACCTACCTTGCAGAAAATATTGTGTGTCTGGTCTCTGGTCTCCAATCTCCGGTCGTTCCATCAGTCCAGGGCTATTTTATTATCAATCCTGCCTTCGCCCTCCTACAAACTTCAATTGATGCCAACCCACTTTCTAAACGCCCGAACATGCTCAACCCTCTTATCTTGAGTCTCATCTTTGGCATTGGATGCTTTTAAGCTCCTGTAAAGATCTTTGTGAAACTTTAGGAACTCAATTTTATACATTGACTTGTCCAAAAACATACCATGCTCCTTCATGTAACCAATAACCTCCAGCACCCTCTCAAAATAGCCTCCTCGAAGAAAATTCCTTAACAAGAACTCATACAAATCCCTGTTGACCAATAAATTTTCTTTCTGTGTATACCTTTTAATATCGCCCCATAAGATTGTGATTTCGCAATACATTTCCAAAGAAGAATAAACATTTATCAAAGTAAAAAAAGTTGACACCGTGGGCTGGACATTCATCTCTTGCATTGTTCGGAATGTCTTCAAGGCATCTCCAATCATTTTTGGCCTTCATGAAGAAGAAGATTGAAGAATTCAACTCATAAACCATAGAAGAAACTGCTTTCTCTTCTTCTCTCATTTCTCGGATGACAGACTCTACCAAATCTAATTTGCCAATTACAGTCGCTGCTTTTGAATATGAGTTGATTTCATCTTCTACCTCTGAAAGATGTGTTGAGACAACCACCTCATCAGACATTTTCATAAGGAAACCAAACTTTCGGATTTTTTTTAGCAATACCTCTGCTTCCTTAAACATCTTAACCCTGCAATAAGCTGTGAGTAGTGAAGAATACGATCCAAAGGCCAGAGGAGTCCCTGTCGATTCCAAGTACTCCAATATGTCATGAGCATTCTCCAGCCACCCCAGATGAATGCAAGTGTCAACCACCTCAGAGCACAAACTAGCTTCTCTCAATGAACCCAACTTGTTTTGAATGCTACTTAAAAGCTCTGAGAACTCTTTGATCCTCCCACATTTGTATCTTATGATGAGCTTGGCCAATGCTTTGTTGATAAAAACAAGTTTACAATTCTTAAGCATAACAAGCTTCTGTTTACTTTCCACTTTGAGAACAAGATCCTTCTGCATCTATAGAGGTAAAATCTGTAGTTTCAATCCTGTCCTGAGATTGTGAGAACCAATTTGAACAATACAAGGCTTCTGCAAGTTCATATTATCTTGTTTAAAAGAAAGAGACTCCCAACATTTATAAATATCCAAAATGAGTGCAGAAGCAGCATCAACATCATCAAATTTAAAGTGCAAGCCCAGTAAACTCTCATAAAATTGTTGATAATGAGGCACCAAAGACATTGAAACATGAACAATATGATTCTTAAATGTTGGGACATGATAATAGCAAACATTTAAGATGCATCCTCTAGATTAGTGCATTCATATATCCTCTTGATATATGAATGGGTAAAATGTGGATTAGAAGCTGAAAATACTTCATTTGGAGTTGAAATTAGTGCCTAAAAAGTGGAACAACATGTGCAGCTGATGGAATCGAAATTTAGATGTGTGTTCATGTTTAAAAACTGAAATGAGTTTGAGGGCTGACAAAAATAAGTTTGAATTGAAATAGAGGATTTGTTTGGTGCCGAAATCTTGTTTAAAGCTTGGCAAAATTGTAGAACTTAGGCCTAACAGTAACGGAACATGTCATAAATCCCTTATTTTGTGTGGTTTTGGTCTGTTAGATTAGGTTGTTGTAAAATCATTGTTTGCTTATGAATTTGGGATTTTTCTTTAGTTTGATAATTGCCTTATTCTATCTGTGCTTGGATAATAGACCTTATTGTTTGACTGCTGAGCTTTGTTTTGTTTGGGTGATTACTGGGCAATTCTATTGCAAATCATATGGGATATTCTTTGGCTTTGAAGGTGGCTTTATTTTCAATTAATTCTTTAGTGCTCTTGTAGAATTTATATCCTTGGGCTTGTTCTCTGATACATATCTTCAGTAGACAACAGAGTTATCTGTGGCCACGCCCACCTTTTGTAGCAAACCATTTATTAAGAAAAATTAAGAACAAAAGCAGAAAAAGAAATAATAGTAACTTGGTCCGGAGCGTCCTTGCATATCAGGTATATGCGTGGACTGTTCTTTAGCCTATGCTGTTCAAAAAATGTGTTATTGCTCTTTTCAAGTGTCTAGACCTATTTGTTTGTTGACATATCCCATAACCATACCATTGGCTCTAGTCAACTAGCTTGTAGACAACTTTGGCTTGATTTTCTTTTCCCCTTTTTTTTTTAAAAATAAAAGCTACTTTTTGGTGGAAATGACTTTGGCTTGATACACTCATATGTACATGAATTTAAGATTTACTTGCATGTGTTGGGACATAAAAATCTTTATTATTAACATGCCACTAATTCATTTATTGTTAACATTCCACAATCTAATAATTGTAAGTTGTTTAATCGAATGGCCATTGGAGTGTTAGATTGATTAGTTAGCTTTTATGTGATTTTATAATGCTTCTTCAATGAGATCTCTTTGTGATATAAACACAATTGGACAATGTTTGAGAAGAGTTGCTTGGCCATTGGGATGTAAGCACTCCCTAGGTTGATATTGGGCTTTACCTTCATATTTATTAGGTTGATGTTGAGCTTTGCCGTCGTATTTATTATGTTGATAATAATAAATAAAAATTTTCAAATAAGTTTCCTCAATCAATGGTTGGCACTTGTATACTTTTATTTTCTTGAAATCAAATAGTGGCATTAATAAGAGGTAAAGTATTTCTTCCTAAATAAGAAAAAGTAAGGTACATCCGATTTAATTTGAGTTGTCAATAGAATGACAATGTGTGAGCATTTGCAAATGCTGGGCATGTATCACAATGCAAGTCTTGGTCAGTGGCAATTACGAGACTAAATTTTCTTACATTATCCCAAGTGGTCTGCATAAATATTATTTCCAAGCTAGAAACATTTAAGCTTGAAAACAACTTGTTGGAGTGGAGGAAAAATAGACGAGACCACAAATCAAAACAAAATTCATTATCAATTTGTGTTCTGGGACCTTTCACATTGTCATATATTTTTACTTACTCAACATGTCACTATTGACACAATCTTAGTTCTAGACCTCACAATAAAAATAACATTTTCAATGCAATTCTGAAGAAACAAAATAGATAGACATCAACTAAGGAATATAATATTTGGCCTTCGGGCACGACCACAACCCCTTAGGCTTGTACTTGCTAGAAAATTTATATAGCTTGTTGCTGTGTCATCCAAACAACTTAGTAGCTCTTTCAATAAAACATGGGTGGTGTTAAGTCTAATACATGACACATATACATCACTTCCAATTGCATTTCGCAGTGCAATCTCAAACTGAGTGTTAGTGTAAGCAATATGAGAGCCTGTAGCAATGCCGACATTTTGTAGGATACTCAACAAATTAACTTCTCCTGATTGTCTTATAACAGCTTGGAAATAAGTCAATTTGACTATTTTGGTCAGTGAACAAACACCATGTCTATTTCATTCATGTTGCCAAAGATCATAATTATAAAAATCAACCCGGATGCTTGGCCAAGCTTGCTTCAATTAAGGCCTTAACATTCTTTTATATATATTTGCAATCCAAGAAAAAAAAAGTTTAACAACGCGAAAGAAAAAATTAATGCCTACCAGAGAAAGAAGTGATAAGAATTTTTTTTTTGAGAGAAATGAAGTGAAAGGTTTTAAGTGAGGAGTGGGGAGTTTGGCAGACAGTGAAGGAATAAACTCATTAGGGTTTTGAATGTGATGAAAATGAATGTAAAAAACTGTGTCGTCTCTTTTTTTTTTTTTTGATGCCTTCCCATTGAATAGCGCAGTTTCTACCTTCAGACAGGTAAATTGTGAGCGCAACACAACCCAAAAATTACGCAAACACAGTCGTGCTACTACCACTGTGCCGCCATTTTTACTTGTTTTTGTCTAGCAGCATAATTCTAATAAAACTACTTACAATATACCATACAAGTGAAAATGTTTTGGGTTGCAAACATTTACCTCCCGATAGATGTTTTGATCCGTAGAACTGGTACTACATCTGTTGATACTGATTCCATTCTAGTCCGTCGACCAGAGACTATGTAATGTAAAGTTCCGAGGGAATGAAGGTATACAAGTTATGGATGAGTTCAGGCAAAAGGTAGGAGTCCAGGTTTCAACAAACAGAAAAATATCATATGCTGGAGGTGGCTGTGTAGGAGATGGCGGAGGCGGATGCAGATAGTGTATGAAAAGAAGAACTATAACTAGTAAAATGTAAACAAAAACCTTCATTGTTTTCTGGTAAAAAGAAGATTAGCTTACTTTGGTATTTATGTGCGCATGCGGGGTTCAAATTTTCGTATGAGTTCAAGTTGACCCTGCCCCAAAACTACGAATCATATATCGAATTGGCCCTAATCGGTATGACTCAGGTTAACTTTCCATCGAATCAGAACGATTCGTAATGAAATCGAGAAGATTCGCCAAAAACGACAAAAACAAGCCAAAACCATAAAACAGTACTGTGAAAAGCTACCGCAAATATGTATTCTACAATTTTCAAATCTTAAATCTACAAACCAAAATCTCAAACCCATGTTGAGATTAATAAATTTTTAATGATTTTGGATTAGATACAAACCGAAAACAAAACTCATCCAAAAAATAAAAGAATGCTCTAAATCGAAACCAAAGCTTACAACTAGAATAATTATACAAAGATTTGGGTCGACTGGCCTCCCTAGACCAGTAAAGAGATCTCTTCTTTTTGTTGGTAGTACTGCCATTTCCAACAAAGCTTGTTTGGTCTTGTAAAGGTCAGCTGCAAACAAACTCTGATGTGATAAAAAGAAGCAAAAATGGCAAGGCCAGCTGCAAACAAACTCTGATGAGATAAAGAGAAGCAAAAATGGAAAGGCCAAAGAGTGTACCCTGATTAATAATAATAAAAATAAGAAGTATTGTAGTCCCAATCGATATCATCCCCATTTAACTGAAGGGTTTCTCTCCACAATCACAGAGTTTATCATATCAACCAATTCTGATTCATTCATGTGTGAGAGGTAGAGGGAGAGTTGTTGGGAAGAGATGATATATCGAAAAATATTTGATAGATCTCAAGTTCTCAACCCATGCAGGGTTGATTCAAATATCATATATTATAGATTAAATAAACCCCAAATTAAATAGATTGTTATTCTAAACAGTAATAATTTTTGACTCATTTCATATTACGTTTTTTTTTTGCTAAATTTATAGTACGACCTCCTATTTTCCCTACCCTACAACATATAGCTAAGATGCACCAGTATTCGAGGACTGCCTGCCCCCAACGCCAAACCTGCAATGCCGCTTGTAACTTGTCATATGTTTATAAACCCTATACATATAGCTGCCTAGTTGTTCTCTCTCTCTCCCTCTCTGAGCTTCCCTGTGATGCGGCTTCAATTTACTGTTAGAGCATCACCCACCACAATTAATAAATAGCTACTCAAAATATATTTAAATATTGTATTCATTACTTTAACTATTCACTTTTTAAAATTCACTCCAACCATGCTCTCTATTTTAGCTAATCACTTCAACTAACTTTCAATAATATAATTCAATGCCACGTGACGTAACACATAAGCGACATAATGATGATGTGTCGTGTCGTGCTACGTCATCAAATTTTTAATTTTTAAATTTTAAATTTTACAACGGTCATTTTTTTAACGGTCATATTTACAACGGTCATACATTATTCAAATGGTACCCAACAGGTGCATACATTTTTTTTAAAAGAAAAATTTATTTCCAAAAAGAATGAATTACAATAAGCACATTTACGATCTACAGAGAAACAGATTTTTAGTTTTTGTTTCAATTGTTGTATCCATAGAGAATAAGGGTCTACATAGACTTCTGTAGATTTTGAGAAAGAAAGGTGCTTCTATAATACAATGCAGTCTGTTATGAAATGAGATTCCTCCAAAATAAGTCCCTACAAAGGCCAAACAGACTGCAAATTAATGCATCAAAGGAAACTAGATTAATGCATCAAAACAAATTAAGACATGAAACCATCAGTACCTCAGCCATCAGTATCTCAAAGGAAACTAGATTAATGCATCCAAGCAAATTAATACTTTCTAACAATTAAAACATGAATCCATCAGTACCTCAGCTGCCTCATCCCCATGATTGCATAATTAGGGATGGTTCACCACTTAGAGCCCCTATGATTGAAATCAGATTATTTCAATCAACTAACAGAATGCAATTGATAGGTTTGAACATGCACCTTTCCAGCCAGAGAACCCACAAGCAGCCTTCAAAACACTCCAACAAATCAGACCAGGAGCCATCCCGCACATCTGCTATAAATTGCTGCTCCACACCATCATAGCAAAATTTCCTTAGCTGCAACCTGCTCCAACTGCAGTAGAACAGAATCCAAAGCAAACCATCCCAAAGAACTGCATCATCTCAAAACTTGGGAAAAAAAACCCCTAGCTTAGAAACTAATAGAGCAGAAACAAGTTAAAATCCAATCAAGCATCCAAAATAGACACCATCATAACTTTAAGCAGAACTGCAAACTCATGAGACCTGCAATTCAACCAACCCCCTTGCCTTTGACTACAAACCATAACCCTCTTTTTCCTTGCCTGCAATCCAATCATCAGCACCCCGACAACATTTCAAAAAGTCATCCCAATAAAAGGCAAAACACAGTCCAACTACCTCTAATGGAAGCCAACATACTATGATACAAAGCACATACTACTCCAACAAAGCATAGACTGCAGTAGCATCCATCAGACCACAACATCAGAGAACCAAAAAATTTAATATCTAATAAACACAATCCCTCCAGCATGTAATGCCATGCTACTGCTACTCAGTTTGTTTTCATAGTGAACCACTCATAGCATTTAAACACATAAAAAAAAACAGGAATATCCATGTATAAATTACAATACAAATAGTGGAGGAAATGAATCCAAAGTAAACAAGAACATTGTTATGGTATCAAAGCTACATTTTCTTTGCCAAGATTTTCATCTGTAGGCGCTTAAAATATTCAATTTGAATTAGAGACATGACACTCCTATCCATTAACATTATTTTTTGTTCCTCCTTCATTTGCTCGAGTTGTAACTTCTCTTGTTCAACAACCACCTTCTCTTGTTTAACAGCCAACATCTTTTCCATGAATTCGACTTTCTTCTCTGCCATCCTTTTTTCTCCTCCTTTATTTCTTCAAACAATTTCACGAAAAAGGTTGGACTTGAATTATTGCCTTCAGAGAGTTTGCTCTTTGACTTTCTTGATCGCTCTTTCGCAGTCTTCCTTCCAGTTGGCCTTTCCAAGCCCCCATTGTCGTCTCCTATGTTTTTCGATTCTGGTGTTGAAGGATTAGAGCTGTTAGGAGTTGCACCACTTTTTTTTCTTTGTTTCTTGGACTGAGAATTCTCCATCCATTTTTGGGTGATACCGTAACTTATTCCAACAATGTTCAAATGGAAATGAGGATTTATGAAGTTCCTTGTACACTTTCTTTGCATCACGGACCTGAAAATTGTACAATAATGCTATGTATCATAAAAGAAAAATGTCTTATTTTCACACTTGTAATTAAAATACACTCATACCTTGTCTGTCTCAGTCAGACCACTTTGACTCAACCTTTCAATTTGGTCAAAGCAGTCACAAAATTTATTGGTGGCTAGTTGAATTGTCAACCTACGATTTATCAAAGAAACTGGATTGCGATTACAATCTGGCTGGGGTTTGTATTCGTTGAAGTACTCCCAAACCCTTTGTCAATACCTTTTACTTTTTTGCTCATTCCCATGGACGACATCCACACTAATATTAAGCCAACTCGAGATTAAAACTAAATCCTCATCAACAGTAAAGTTGTCGCCCCAAACCTTTTTGGTGGTGAATTCTATTTGAGGTGATAGTGGTGAAGAATGACTTATTTGGTTTACTGATTGAGTGTTAAACTTATCTACGTTTATTTCGTCGTTCAAGAAATTGGTGAAGTAATTTCCATGTTCATCAATCAGAAAACTGAACTCAACAACCTATATTGTTAATGAAAAAGTTCAAGGTGAAATATTAAATATGGTTACAGTAAATATGGTTGCAAAAAACATGTATACAGAGAAAAGGGTCTCTAATAAGGTCTCTGAGGTTTGTCCTCTATTTGGAATTCTAGAAAAGCAGTTCAAGGTAGTTGAAAGCAAAGAATGGAGGTTTACATGGAATTTATTCAAAATGCATCTAAGTTCTACAGTTGAAAGCAAAGAATCCATACATGAGATCACTCAGGGCATAGAACAAGAAACAAGTGTACATAAAATATAATTGAAAAAAAAATCTTAAGATTTTACAGAGAGAAAATTCAAAATGAAACAGCTTGTCAAGGAAGCAGTGAAGCTCTAGAACTCCTGGAATCAGTTATACAAATGAAAAACTGAAGCATATCAGACCTTTAAAAATGCAGGAAACTAGCATTAAGTCCTCAGTTTACTGGTTTCATTTTTTGGATAAACCCACAAATAACACAACAAATATGTATAAATGTGCAGTCAAAATAAATGTCTTATTGGATTAAAGTTCTGGTTTGTTCATCTTTGGTTTATGTCTTAAACTCATCACCTAATTGTTCTTAACATGCTTGTCTTCATATCCAACCAATTGAGACAGCATTTCATCTGGGCAGAGAGGGGTAATGGAAAGTAAAGAATAACCTTTCACTGTTGCAATTTATAATGCAACGCTCCACACTCCATTGAAAAATATTAGGTGATGCATCAAAATCATACAAAGAATCAAAATAGAACTTTTCCACCCAATTTGTTTCATAGATATTACCCAAAAAATTTCAACTTCCACAAGAAGCAAATAAATTCCCGTATTTCAACAATATAAAGAGAAATTTCACAGCTCAACCATAGCACTAGAAGAAACCAAAATCTTTCACAAGAAAATTAGAACCCAGATGAACAATATTCTCACAACAGATAACATATGAAACTCAATCAATCGCATATAAAATAGAAACTGTAAAAACAAACACACAAAATTCTTCTCTAATATACGAAACTCAAAGGGCCATAACCAATCGCATATAGCATAGAATCTGTAAAAAAAAAAAACACACACACACACACACAGATTTCAAAGGCTCATAACCCAATAGATCTAACCTAAAAATAAAACACACAACTGACCCCGAATTGAAGATCAATAAACATAGGGATAAAGGGAGAGAGCACCTGATCCGAAGAGTAGGGTCGGTTGTGAAGAAATTGAAACCTAAATCCTTCTAAACACATAGACCAACGAAGAACACAAGCCTATAATTACAATTACTAAACACAGACAAACACCAACTTCCCTTCAATTCCATCACATAAATACTACATTAATCATTCACCCATTAATGTTGATCTTCATTAATAGAACTCAATGGAAAAGCAGAATTCATGTAGCATGTAGTCGACCCACAAGGCTGAGTTGAATTGAGCTAAGTATTAGCCATTAGTAATTATCCCCACAAGCTAAATTGTATAACGAGTTACATTATTGTTGATTCCAATTTATATAAGTTAGAAGAAACAAATGATCTGTTTGTTTCTTGGGAAAGTACAAAGCCGAATGAACGGAAATGGTGATGAGATAGAAAGGGATTACCTTGTAAAGTCACTAATCAGACTGGAAATTCAACCAGAATCTGAGTCAATCGAGTCATAGAACAGATCTGCTTGGTGAAACGATGTCGACTCAGCTTATTTTTGAAATGGAGCCTTAAGCTGCTTGATTGCCAGAGTGCGGTAGGTCAGCCTGCGGGCTTGGCCTGTCCTTGCCTACTAAAGGTTTAGAGCGAGGGATGTTGGGCTTTTGTGAAGTCTAATTTTTGTGTTGGAAAATTTCTGAGACTTAGTCCATGGAGCAGAAGCTTATAACTGAGGAGAAGCGTACTGGAAGTCGCGTCCAGATGGTGGAAGGACTTGCGTCTGGATGCAAGTGACAGAAGGAAGAAAAAACAAGAACGAGTACAGTGAAAGTGGCATCCGAACACGACATGTTCATGCGTCTGGACGCCTGTCAAGGGCAATGCTGACATGCCTTGTGGCACTATGTGCTAGAAATATTAAAAGTTTTGTGATTAGGGTTCTTGTTGGAAGTAACGGTAAAGTAGAGTCCCGACATCCTTAGGCTACTTGCTACTCGTAATGAGCCGAGCTGTGAACTGCTCGGCTAACCGAGCTCAACCATCAATCGTCCCTCTCGGCAGGCTGTTGAACCACTTCATGGTGGACCCCCCAAGGCTGCTTGGGAAGATTATGCAAAACAAGGGCTCGTTTCTTCTGTGAATTGTCATGAGTTGTTTGTAGTGTCTGATATGCGAGGCCCGATCGATTTTTCCGTTGTATAGTTTAAAGTTCGGGACAGTGAACTTACTCGGGATTCGTCCCTTTTTAATCCAAGCTACAAATGGGGACGAATCCAAACCGTCTCGATACTTTCCGGTTGCCCTACTGGCTAGGTCTCTAGCTGACCTATGATCCGGTCTCCTAAGGCGATTATTGATTTCATCATTGATGTACTGCTTCCATACATCCTCCTGCACCCGGGGCTTCTTCCGTTGGTATTTGTCTTCATCAGCAGTTCTGACTCTGCTAGGTTTTCTTTCCAAACTGTCATGCCAAACTTCTCTTTCCTGTTTTCCCTTCCTGGTCATCTCTCTAACCATGGCTTTCAATTCTTCGTTTTCTCTTATCAAGTCCTTCTCCCTGGCGTAAGATTTTTTGAACAGGTTGTCGTGAGCATCTAGCCGATCTTACAGGGACTGAACCAACTTTGCTAGGAAATGGTTTTCCCCTTCGGCACGAAGGGATTCACCATGGCCTTCGTTTCTTTGGTTTTTGTTCCTGGATGGCCTGAAACTCGTCGAGGATACCTTATCATCCCCATGGAGTCTGGGTGGGCTTCTGCTTGCCCGCAACCTTACGTTGCTATCTACCGGAGGAGGCGCAAGATCTGAATTTCCCAAAATAAGGCTGCTTATAGGTGATCCGATAGCACTCCTGAGTATTGACATCGTAGCTTTTTGTTCGAACGATGAGAAATTAGTTTCCCACAGACGACGCCAAAATGTAGAGGCAAAAAATACCTCCAACACTAGAATTATGATCTCCTCTGGCAAAGTGTTGTGCTTTATCTCCCAATCTCCTTTCTACAAAACGAACAAACTACCCAAGATCGAAGTGCTTTGATCGAAAACACTCCGATGCTTAAGTCAGTAATGAGATCGTGGGAATTGCTAGAAGACAAAGAGGATTCAGTATACCTTTCACCATGATTTCCTCTTCTTTTTATAGGTTGTCTTCCCTTTAGGGTTTCCATTAATTTAGATACAAGGTGGAACATCTTCCCCTTTTTCAATGTTTTGAGTTTGGGAAGTTACTGATACTCCTCCTACAATCTCTCCGAATATCTTGATTTTCGTTGATTTCGTTTGCCTAAGTTTTAGGCAAATCTTTCTCTGTATCTTTAGAATAGCTCGAACTTATCTAAAGCCAAACACATCTACTATTTGCTGAATATGTCGATCGCCTCGGTTTGGTACAAATCGAGCTCTTCTATTGCTGATCAACCACCTCGGTTGGCACAAACCGAGCTCTTTTATCATTTTACCGAACACTTTCGCGGACTCGGCTTGGTACAAGCTAAGCTCCGTAATTAACCTGCTGCTTGGATTTATGAGCTTGATCACAAAGAGAACCGAACCTTTAACTTCGTTTACTGAATGACTAATTAGATTGGCCCGGCCAAAAGGCGTTGCAGCATTCCTCAGGTTCTTAATCACATGCCTTGTCTTGTCGATGTCACATTAGCATAATTAATGCTACGACATGCGTAACATTTGGGCCTAGTCCCTTCAATAACATAGATGCAAATGAAAGAAACTTAGTTGCAAATAATGAAGACAGTTGTTATGATGCAGATGATCAGATTTGTGATGAAGAATTATTAATTCATACCTACATCAAAGGTGACAAGCCAGCAAACGGTGCTGTTGGAAGAGATGAACAAGAGATAAGAGTTGACAATGAAAGACATGACACTGCATCAGTTTGAGCTAAAGCTATGGCAACTTGATTAATCCACAAAAGTACATTTTGGGTCATGTGCTCATTAGGCCATGTCTAAGGTCCATTAGACCAGACTTCTTATGGATTTCGAGTCCAGAAACATTGGGTCAACAAAACCCACCCATTGTTCTTGGTTAGACTTTGTTATATGGAGGTAGACGATGGGGTTTAAACCTGTAACTTTAAGCTTAGGGACAAAACTGAAATTTTATCTTGAGGAGGTTTAATAATGACAAGATAAAAATTTAATTCAATGAGGTTATCAACGGTAAAGATAAATTTTTATTTATAAAGAACTTATTAAATTTAATTTTTATGCAATACCATCGAAACAAATTAATGTTGAGCACAAAACTTAAAAATCGGTTCATGCCATCATAAAAATTCATTTGTGACAATATTATTGTCCTATTTTTTTCTTGTTTATAATGTAACCTTATATCTATAAATAAATTAGATTTGCAAATAATAGTTTCATATGATACTATAATAAAAATAAATTATAAGTCAACGAACTGTTTTTTATATAAATCATATTTGTATCACTGTTTTTTTTAAACAACACTTGCTTTTTCTGTACAATCATCAAAATAATCTAACAAGTGTCTTTGTTAATACAAACGATACTCATCCATGTAATTATTATCCTAAATGGTTACTAAATATTAAGTCATTGATTTTTTTGAATACACTAAGTGACATACTTATACATCTAATGTTTTGAAAAGCTAAAAGCTAGTAATAAAACTTTCTGGAAATATAGAGAGGACAATAAAACATTTTAAAATTTGAGGGGGGTCATGGCCTACTGTCACTGCAATTATAGGAACGGTGACTATTAAGCCAACTACTAACCTCAAAACCCATTTTCTCACTCACAACTTTCTAGTCTTAAGATCCTGTTGTGGATCTTAAAGTTGCAGTTCAGACCTCATTGTCCCACTCCCTTATAATACAATGTCCGAGAGAAAAAAAATAAAGCTATTGTAGAATTTTGATTGAATGCCACATTCGAAAATGCTACACCAAAATATAAAATTCAAACGTTCACTTGCTACTGATCAAAAAAAAAAAACGTTTACTTGCTAGAATTTGTACAAGGGTATATGAAATTTGTGCATTTGTATAACATTACTTGCTAGAATTTGTACCAAAATTAAAAGAAATAAAGATACATTTCCAACTCATTTAACTCCTTGAACCCTTCTCTCAACTTATTAGCATGATTTGCTTCACCGTGCTTTTTATATATTTTGCTTGTTCTTCTTTTATTACCGGACAATTATTTGTAGATCCACGAGTCACCTAAAAGCTGTAACGTGTTTTTTCAAGAACAAAACCAAATATCGGTAGAAGTATTCGATCCTGTAAGGAGGCGCCTGGGGTGTGGGGAGGAGGGGCTCTAGCCATTGAGGCAAACCCAAGGTTCAAAAGTTCAGGCTTGAACTATGAAATAGGATTATACATGAAACCTTAGATAAAATATAAAAGGAATTATTGGGTAAACCTATATCTTTTTATCTCTACAAATTTCCACCTTAAGGTCCTTATCCAAAGTTGTCCTTACATCATTTTCCACATGTACCCAACCCTACAATACAATTCACCCGTAGACCAGAAAACATGCAACTTTTTTCTGGGTGCCTAACCTTGTGTTTGCTTGAGGCAACTAATAACCATTCCTGCTTTTCATTTCT
This sequence comes from Ilex asprella, assembly GCA_023539305.1. Taxonomy (NCBI): domain Eukaryota; kingdom Viridiplantae; phylum Streptophyta; class Magnoliopsida; order Aquifoliales; family Aquifoliaceae; genus Ilex; species Ilex asprella. The sequence continues at coordinate 8,447,011 of CM042186.1, read as the reverse complement.
TCAAATTGACTTATCATGGCAAATGAGGAAGTTTACACCTCCTTTTTTATTTTTGATAGATACAACTCTCTCATTCTGCTTTCCAACATTGCCAAAACTTGAATTGGGCCACAATTGTTGGAATTCAAATCCAAACCCAAAGCTAAGAATTCTTGGAAAATAAGTATAGTAAAAAGGTAGTCTAGCGTACGAGACTCTTGTCATTGCAAGGTCTAAAAAAAATTCGGTATATACAGTCTTACTCTTGCATGCGAAGAGACTGTTTTAGTGATTCGAACACTTAATGTCCAAGTCATAATGTAGAAACCTTACCGTTGCTCCAATGCCCATCTTCTAAAGAAGCACATCTTTCTCAAATATGTCTTGTACTGACTAATCAAACTATCATGCATGCACCCTAATACTTCCCTCCCTTTTTCTTGCCACGATGCTCCTTCCTTTACACTAAAAACGCCTTTAACAAAAGCATGATCTTTAGAATGCTCTTTCTATCATATCTATCTAGCAAACGCTCATCTAAATCCCTTTTCTTTTCCTTTTAAATTTAAAAGGAAAAGATTTAATTGACTAGCTAACAAGACCATTCATGGTGGCCTTCAAATGCTCATGAATATTTATATAGTGATGTTGTACATATATAATACTTATGTTGCACTTTCTCTGGTATTTCTAATTTTCAGATAAGCTGGTGATTTAATGTGATATAAGAGTAAAATGCCTTGCGCTAGAATCTCTTAACATCTCGACAATTGCGTGTGTGGGAAGAGAGAGAGAGAGAGAGAGAGAGAGACAGAGAGAGGGGAGAGAGACTAGGAAAAACCAAGTAGTCGACATCCTATTTCATACAGTTTGATGAAAATGGGTGCTTTTTCTCAAGGGGCGCCTTTTGTGATGCAAGGCTTCCTTTTAGTCCCTTTAGCTTAGTCAGATCACATGCATGGTTGGGGTAATGCCACTTATTTTTGCAAGAACTAAAGAGAATAGCAGGTGCAACTTGTCTCCCTTAAAGATCATAGGTCAGGCCATCGTGTATAGCTGAATTGAGATAGTGTTTTATTTTCAAAAAGCTATGAATTATTTGAAGCAGAATCATAGTAAACTAAGAGGATTATTCGTCACACACGGAACTAATTTGTCAACTCATGTTGCCGTCGCACACCGATGGATTTCAAGGGGGGCATTCTAGAATTTGAAAGATGATTTTATGTCGAAAAGCTGAAACAATACTCTTTTAACCATTCTGTAGTTTGGTGGATAATTGAGAACAATTTGACCTCCTCTCGTTTACTTAATTCAAAATCTCTCATTTCATATCGGTTTTATATGAAATTAACCAATCATGTTGAAAATTATGGTTCCGTCTCTAGTTTCAAAAGAAGTATTAATTTTCAAACTTTTGCTTAGATTTTTCTTCATTCAACAGTACGGTGGATTCCAAGTACCATTCGGCTTTACTCCTATAGTGGTACTTTACAGCCATCAGAGTGAAAAATCAAACTATAATAGCTACTTGAATGTTCAATAAATAACCAAGTGACTAAGTAAAAGTGACTCCAACTTACCTTCCGAAAAAAAAAAGTGACTCCAACTGATGTGACAAAGCCCATGTAATTTCTTATGTTGGAAGGAAATTTAATTTCATTTCGAGCATGTGACATTTAGACGGATGAAACAAAGTCTAGACCTACGGTTGCCTAAAGGCAAAAATTAGAATTTTTGCTAAATTTTTAGTTAGCCTCTAAAACAATAATATGTTGGATTCATATTTCTTAGTTGACCCTCTACGACTTTACCTTAAAATGTTTGGTTCCGTCATTTTTAAGAATAAATTGGATATAACCTAATGGCGGGCTCGTGCGATACAAGGAATTTACATTTCATCTCCTTCCATTACCTTTTTTTTTTTCACCCCTCTCTCACCCCACCGTTTTTGAAATTATGAGGAATTATTTGTTAGTAGATGTATGGTTATGCCACGTGATACAATGTGATTTGAGTGAATGTAATAAAATAAATCAAAATTCTAAAAATTGAGAGAATAAAGAGGGAGCACCCTCCTCTCTCTCTCTTTCGCAGCCCCCCCCAAAAAAAAAAAAAAACTGATTGTTTGTATATAAAGATAGGAAAAACCTTGGACAATGTTTTCACAAAAATATTTGTCGTTAGATCCGAGTCTATAACCTAATAATTTAGTAGTACTATACTTTCACCACTATGAATCACAATAACCACTTTACAGCCATTCTGCTTCTGTTTCAACAAAGTTAAAGTGAAAAATCAAACTAGAATAGCTACTTGAATGTTCAATAAATAACCAAGTGACTAAGTAAAAGTGACTCCAATTGATGTGAAAATGCCCATGTAATTTCTTATGTTGAAAGGAAATTTAATTTCATGTGACATTTTTTGATTAGGGATGAAATTTGTCCCTAATCAGGAATGCGAGAAGACGGATGAAACAAAGTCTAGATCTACAATTGTCAAGGTTGCCCTAGGGCCGAAATTGGAATTTTTGCTAAATTTTTAGTTCTCAGTTGGCCCTCTATGACTTTACCTTAAAGTGTTTGGTTTCAGGGGTGGCTCAAGTCAATTGGAGGCTTAAAACAGAAACATTAAATACATGCTTTTTAATTTTTGGTATTATTTGTTTAAAAAAATTAATTTATTTTTAAGTTTTTATGTGAGAATGAAACAAAAAAAAAAGATGTATTAATATTATCGAGAAAGATATTTCAATTTTTGTTTTTGTTTTTTTTTTCCACAGAGAGGGAGAGAGCGTGTTTAATTTCTACTTTTGTTTTTGTTTTTTAATTCTTTTTACTGGAGAGAGAGAGAGAGAGAGTAAATATGAGTTGACTTTTGAGTATTTTTTTAATTTCTAAGTTTTTAATGTTATGAATTGGATTATAAGTCCAAATTATTGCAATAAAAATTTTGATTGGATTTAATTTTTTGGGGTTTTTTTGTTGGGCTTAAAATTTAATGAATTTAATTTTTTTTGTAAGCTAGTGATGTACCTAAAATTATAGGACTTTCTAAAAATTTGGGCCTTAAAGCCCATACTTTTTTTTTCATACTGTTGGACCAACCCTGTTTGGTTCCGTCCTTTTCAAGAATAAATTGCATAAAACCTAATGACGGGCTCGTGCGATACATGAAATTTACCCTTTTCATCTCCTTTCATTACTCTTTTCTCTTCCTTCACCCCTCACCCACCCCCACCGTTTATGAAAGTTTAGGGGTGATTGAAAGCAATTTTTCAAAAGATTTGAAATGATGAATTATTTGTTAGTAGATGTATGGTTATGCCACGAATCTTGGACAATGTTTTCATAAAAATATTTGTCGTTAGATCCGAGTCTATAACCTAACAATTTATTAGTACTATACTTTCACCACTATGAATCACAATAACCACTTATTTTTAGCATGTGAACGTATTGAAAATTCCATTGACTACATACAAATGAAATCTTTGAGAATATTTTTATACCATGTTTGTTGTTAGATTCGAATCCACAACCTCGTAACTAATTACCCTTGCACTTAACCCACGGCGACACAACAACCCCTTTCATTTCCAGAACGTGCACTAATAGAAACTCTATTTGACTACCCCAACATTATGTATCAAATGGGTCCATAACAAAATTTTCAGTACCAAAGTTTACAATGCATCATCAGCAAGCAAAAAGAAAGAACACAAAAGGAGGTTTGAGATAAGGACACTTGCGTCTCATCATTCCCACGTATTCCATTCCTTATCCACTTACCAAACACCACACTCATCTTTGAATTCCCCACCCCCAAATGCGAAAAAAAAAGTTTGAATTTTATACGATGCCTTGTTTGTCTCCTTTGTCAAAAGTGGTATCATAACTTTATTCTAAGATGACCAAAATCACTCCCTTTATATTATGTTAATTAATTCTTCTATTATTACACTCCCACTATGGGATTGGACTATATTTAATCAACATGGTCGTCACCACAAGGCTTATGGTTATGATTATAAGCATTTTTTTTGCCATCATCATAACGACCGGCTTTTCTTTTCTTTTTTTTTTCTTTTCCTTTTTTAATATATATATATATTGTTTTGGTTGGTGCCCTCTCTTTTAATTTACTATTTATTTTGTCCCTTGAAAGATATAAAAATTCTCAGTTTGTCGTCGAATGATTAATTTTCTCAGTTTGCCCCCTCAAAGGAATAGAAATGTTATAATGTGGTCTACCGTTTTACTTTCGTTTGATCGTTCGTGTGCTTTGTGCCAAATCAACTAATCCGGAATCAAAAAATAGACGAATGACCAAACGAAAATAAGACGGTGGACTATATTGCAATGCTTTTATTTTTTTAGGGGCAATGTAAAAAAATTAATCATTCAATGGGTAAATTGAGAATTTTTGTATATTTCAGGGAAAAATAGAAAAATGGGATTTACTCATTTATTTTCCCCCATTCATCAAATTCTTTTCCACTACAAAGAGAAGAAATAAAAAAAAAAGGGTTTTTTCGCACTTTGTATTTTGAAATATTTTATTTTATACCCTCAAAGATTAAATTTTTATATTTCTCATTTAATGTATTAAAAATGTTACAATGTGACACTTCTGTTAACTTCTGTTATTTTTTTTTTTGTTAAAAATCAACCCATTTACACTGACGGAAAAATTAATAGAAAGCTAAAAAAAGGGACACATTGCAACACTTTCAATACATTGAGGGTATAATGTGAAAAATTTAATCTTTAAGGGTGCAAATGAAATATATATAATATTTTAATGTCCAAAGTAAATTCGCCCAAAAAAAAAAAAGATTCTTTCTCACTCTTCTGTTTCTACTGCTTGACATGGGTGTTGTCCTTGGAGCTCAATTCAGATTATAGCACAGAAAACCTAATGTGTTTGTACCTAAACTAAAGAGGATCCAAAATGAATAGTTCAAACCCAACACTATGGAGGTCGTTATTGCGACTTAGATCCATTAGAAACATTAGTTACCTGTGGAGAGTCAATCAAGGAAGACTCGCCACAGTAGTGAATAAGCAATCAATTGCCATATAATGAGCTTATTCACAATGTTATTTTCCTCTTCCTGTCTATAAAGAAGAGTCGAGCTTTGTGAATAAGTTCGCAACCATTATCTAAATACAAAGGCATATTTGGTATATTTTTTGGGATGGGTTTGAATTGGCTTGTCTAAACCCGAGTTTGATCTAAAGATGAGATTTAACTTTCAATGCTATTCATACTCATATTTGGTATGTGTAGGGATATATGATTATTATGATAATATATTTGTATATAAATAACTATTATATCCCTTAACCAATTTGTATATATGGAATATGTAGGATATATGAGAGTATAAATGTCATTTGTATGTTAAACCCCTTAACCCTCATATGAAACTCACCCCCCGCATGGGTTTCATGAAACCTAAGTATGTGTTTTTCATCAGCGGCGGATCCACAGTGGGGGCAGTGGGGACAGCTGCCCCCACTAAAATTTTAAAAAATTTTGGGGACTAAGTATAATTTTAAAAAATTTTAAATTTATTAGATATTTGCCCCCACTGATATTTTAAAAAAAATATTTAAGGGTAGTTATGTTATTTTGACAAATATATGAGTATCATTTGTAAATATCAATGAAATATGATATAAAAAATTTGTGCATTTAAAGATTGACTAATATCCTACGAAATAGGTTAGCCCTTTCATTTGTTTTATGTTTATACATTGAACTAAATTCGGGGCTTGTAATTATCTTCTTTGTTTTATATTTATATGTTAGAATTGAAAATTAAGGTTTGTAGTCTTTTTTTGTAGTTTATTTTTTAAATGTTGAATTGAAATTAGAGCCTCTAGCTCTCTGTTGTATTTTATTTGTTACATGTTGAATTGAAAATATGAAATTGGGCCTTGTAATCATCTCTTATGTTTTATTTTTTATCCATTGAATTAAAACTAGGATCTGTTAAAAAAAATAATTGAAACTAGGATTTGTAGTCCTGTATTTATTTTTCTATATTGAAATAAAATTGGGACTTGTAGTCCTCTTCTATGATTTATTTTTTTATATATTTAATTGATACTTAGGTTTGTAGTCCTCCCTATTATTTTATTTTTATATGTTGAATTGGAATTAGGATTTGTAGTCGTCTCATTTGTTTTATTTTTATTTGTGGAATTGAAATTGGGACTTGCAGTCCTCCATTATAATTAGACCAAATTATTTTGATTGGGTAGTTTAAATAGTTTTATTGTGATAAGTTAAGTACTTCATATGCCTGGGTTTAGCTTACTAGAATAATTATAGTTTAAGTTAGTTTCGATTGTTTGTTAAAATTTAATGATGAATATTAAGTTTGTGATTGAAAATTTTAATTTTTGAATTAGGTATGAAATTTTTTCTTAAAATTTAATATATGATTGAGCCCAACTTTGCGGTTCAAATTTTTTTTATTAGGTCTTATAGATAAATCTATAATGAGTTTTTTTTTATTGACTCTTTTTGTATATCTCTCATGTATATGAATTGTGTCTTTAATTGGTGTTCTATTAATAAAACTATACTTCTGTGAATATTTTAAATTTTAATATTAATATAGTTTAGGTTGCCCCCACTAGAGAAAATGTCTGACTCCGCCCCTGGGTTTCATAACTGGGTCAGGATTCAAATCCTATCCCTACTTCATGATTGACAAACATGGATTTAAGAGAGTTTATATCCTAACCCATATTCCCAAACTCCTCCAAACTCCATACCAAACATGCCCAAAGAGTACAAAAGCATGTAACGTCCAGGTCTTAGTGTCGTCCTATTCCTCATAGAATCTGATTTGAGCATTCGAGAGTCGTAGCTAGCATCCCGACATTATCCTCTTTACCTTTAGAACTTTGTGCCAGAAACTAGGAGTCTCCCAAATTGACAAACAATATTCAGCGTCAACATTACTAAGGATGAGTTTTAAACCACTACGCCTCCATCAAGATGTCATGCCGTGAATTATATATGCTACAACAAATTTTGATCATTCAAAGATGGATTTAGAATTCTAAGAATGGGTGATAAGGATTGAAAATGTAATTATTGCAAAATGTTAGAGTGACAATGCAAATAGAGTCTGAGTGGGGGTCTTTTACACAAACCCAAAGCCCAAAATGGTATAATATGGATATTTATAGAAACCCCTAAATGGTAATAAAGATAAATTATAAGTTTAAAAGTTCCGAGTTTAAATCTTAGTAATTTTTTGGGGTTCAATAATGAGAGATTTTTTCTTCATGAATATCCTAGTTCCGACGTAGATGACCTGTCTTTGATTGAATCGGACAGAAAGTTGATCGAATTACGTGTAAAATGGTCCGAACACTCCAACCGTTGAAAAAAATAAAATTATAGGGGGAAAGTATCTCAATAATACCCTTGAATGAACTATTGCCATGGAGAAACCCCCCCCCCCCAAAAAAAAAAACAAACAAAGTAATCTATGTGAATGACAAACTTGAGATTAAGTGAAGAAAGGTTGTAAAGGTGCACTGAATGATTTAAAGTCTCTTTGGTAGCTCTGTTGATCCAATCCACTTCAACTACTTTGTCTTTTTTTTCTTTGAGGAAACCAGGGAAAATCTGCACTGTAATTGTGATATTACATTACCACCAACCAATTATAAAATACTGTCAGGATTTCGTGGGTTAAACTATTTTAGTAACTACCATGTTGGACGAGTGGGATTCATTAATCCTCTTTTTTATTTTATTATTAATTGATGATATTAAATTTTAATGATAGTGTGTTATCACCGATGCATCCCATATTTACTCAGAAAACTTGTCTATCTACGTCTCAGTTCAAGCCGAATTCATCTTTAGCCTGTTCTGTACGAGTTCCCTTTTTCTTTTTCACTTTATGGCTATCAACCTCAATCTTGTGCCCCTTGGTTGAAAATATTTCTGTCATTGCGGAACTAGTTTAATTTCTAATTTTATTTTACAAAGATACCCATTTCTTTTTTGCTCATGAAAAAATAAAGAAATAAAAGAGAACATTCAGAGATCACTCCAATATGTCCTCACTGGTGGGATCATGAGATCACTAATCGCACCCGTTATTTTTTTTAGGAACGAATCTATCTAGACTAGTATAACGGTCAGCAATCGATCTCCAATGTAGATTTTATAACTCGAACCTCTAACCTGTCGGTATCTCACTGGACCATCCCACTGTTTGTCACTGATTGTTATAGTAATAAATGCGTATTGAATACTTGCTAATATTCATGCCTGAATGCACTATTTAATTCAAAAAAAATCACAATTTAAAAAAAATGAACCCATTGTCATAATTTAAACACCTAAAACCATCTATTAGAATTGATATTTGCATCAGTTCAAAAAAGAATTTATATTTGCATATATATACACAATAAATTGCAGTCAGTGTAATCAATTGAGTTCACACACACAATGGCAAATTATTCAACTTTTTTTTTTTTTTTTTGTGATTTCAAGGGCATCTATACTTATAAAACAATCATTTTCTTAGTGAGAGGATTTGAGAAGGGCTTCCTTTCACTTTTATAATTTTATAGGCTTTTAGATTGTTAAATTTTCACCCTCTAGTCATATTTTATTAAATGCCTTCAACAACTACCCACAAACTCCCTCTAACAGCCACTTAAAAAATCAAATTTTGTAATTCAATAATTCTTACAATATATTTTTCAACTTATAAAATAATGGGTGAGAGAAGCTAAAGGGGGAATAGGGAGATTGGGAGGAGAAGAGATTGACCCGCACATTTAACATGGACAAATACTTGTCTATATCTATAATATAAAATAGAATAAATTTCAATAAATTTATTGGACGATTTTAAATATATTCATTCTACAGCCATCACAATCTCTCTCAAATCCAGTCATATTGCACCGTACGTTCAAACACTTGTTATTCCTAGTATTAGTTAATACAAATCATGGTGGTGCAGGCTGTTATGACAAGTCCGGCTCCTCTGCTGTTCGCGAGGAACAGCACAACCTGCTGTTCGATTAAAACGGCACTGTTTGGTACCTTCTTTAAAAAATCAATCAGCACGTTCAGTTGACGCTCAACAACGACTGCTCAAGTCATGAACTTTGAACAGACTCGGTCCGATCAGAGCAGCTAACTCCTAAAAATGCCCATAAAAATACGACAAAATTATCAATACATCCCACTTTTTTCTATAAAAATTAATAAAAATCAGCTTATAAAAAGATTAAAATTGATTGAATCTTCATCTATTTTACTCTAATAGTACAATATTTATCTCCAAAAAAAAATTGCAGTTCAAAAACATCATATTCTGTGCACGACCTCCAATGTTAAATAATTCAATCAACTCACTTATAAATGTCAAACAATATCATTAATTCACATCTACTCTTCTGTCTCTTTATTTTTAATTTTAATTTATGTAATTAAAAAAATTATTATTTATAATATAAAAATTGTAGAATTAAAAATATGGAATTTCTTTAAATTTTTACATTCATAATATTATTTAATTTATTATGATAAATTATAATATTCATT
>CM042186.1:8373366-8432426 GCA_023539305.1 Ilex asprella | reverse complement strand
CGACGCCACCCCCACGCCACGTACCCACGCACACGGTGGAAACAAAAAGATAACTAAAGGGAGACACCAGAAAGAAAGACAACCAAGACGACCGGGTGAAAAACAATGAACTTGAGGAGTGAAAAAGGCAATCCAACGCATGATACATCACTCACTCTCCATTCCTTTTTAAGAGAAGCTTAGAACAGAGCCATAGATTAGATTGACAACTTTTACACTAATTATTAACAAACTGTTGTGATCGTGCAGCAATTATAGTGTATAATTATGAAACAAACAATCAAGAAAGCAAGAAAGCAAGAAGGAATAACACACAGATATACGTGGTTCGGCAATGTGCCTACATCCACGAGGAGCGAGCGGCGGTTTTATTCATCATATCAAAGTAGAGTTACATCTTAAGTATTTATATAACCCTAGTTACGTTGTGCTTCGCTCCACTTCGCTACGCTCCGCTCTGCCCGCTCCGGCATCTGCCTCCTTGCCATTGTGCACACAACAAACATGAGCCACACATATTCTAACACAAACCATATATAACTCATAGAAATTTGGATTTTTATATTTAAAATTAATCTGATCTTTTATCATTTGTATTAATGAATTGTGCCATTTGTGATTTCGTGTTGAAAACTAGTCAATTCTTACCCACTCATTCTCTAATTTTCTATCGATAAATAAATAACTTTTAGACTAATTATTAACAAATCCTACATCAGCATTTCTTTTTGATTTGGCTATCATTATCTCAAAATTTGCCCAACAATTTCCGATTGGATTGCTCTTTCTTTCGAGTGAAGAAAGTGTCGGGGGTATGCTTGTCATGTGGATTTAAGATTTGGAGTCTTCGAAACGACACTCGTAAGACCAAAAGAAGCCACGAGAGAGGAAGAAGATGAGAAGACAAAGTCATTCATAACAAGTACTAAAAGAGGTAAGAGCCAAAACCTACATGGACAAGGCAAAGTAACCTATAGTTTCTTACCTCAAAAACCAAATATTCAAACAAGCAAAGAAAGGTATTCCCAACATATACATAAACACGCACATATATATACCCCTCTTGGCCATCTTTCTCTCTTCCCCCTCTCTCTTTAGTTAAGATCCAGATTCTCCTCTCTCTCTCTCTCATGTCAACATTTTTTAGCAGGATTACCATGCTACATATTCTTCTTATATGCTTTCTCTCCTTCTCAGGTATCCTCTCTGTTTTACTAAGTGTTCTTAACCTGTTTAGCAATTGAATTCATCTTCATAATGCGTTTGTTTTAACATGATTGAATTTTTTTTGTTGTGTTTGGAAGGTTTTGGATTTCTACAAGAAGTTGAATCGCTTGGCATCAACTATGGCCAAGTTGGCAATAATTTACCTCTACCGGAGAGAGTAATTGATCTTTTACGGTCACTGAAAATAACAAAAACAAGGATTTATGACACGAATCCTCAAGTTTTGACAGCATTTGCTAACTCTAACATCGAATTAATAGTGACAGTTGAAAATGACATGGTTGGTACTTTAATGGACCAACAAGGAGCCCTTCAATGGGTAAGCACCCACATAAGGCCATATTTTCCGGCCACAAGAATCACCGGAATTCTGGTCGGAAATGAGGTTTTCACCGGCGAGGACATGGCCTTAATGTCCAATCTTGTACCTGCCTTGGTCAGCATTCATGCAGCCTTGGTTCAATTAGGACTAGATCAATTCATTCAGGTTTCAACCCCTAGTTCTTTAGCAGTGCTTGGTCAGTCATACCCTCCGTCGGCCGGAAGTTTCAGAACCGAGCTTGCCGGAATTATGCCACAGTTTTTACAGTTCTTGGCAAGTACTAAAGCACCTTTTTGGATCAATGCATACCCATATTTTGCTTACAAGGATGACCCAAATGGGATTCCTCTAGACTATGCACTCTTCAACCCTAATTCAGGAATGGTTGACCCTTACACCAAATTACACTATGACAACATGTTATATGCTCAAGTAGATTCAGTCATATTTGCAGCTGCTAGAATGGGTTTTGGAGGGTTAGAAGTCAGGGTTTCGGAGACTGGGTGGCCATCGAAAGGTGACTCTGATGAGGTTGGTGCAACAATGGAGAATGCAGCACTATACAATAGGAATTTGTTGAGAAGACAATTGGGAAATGAAGGCACCCCTTTGAGGCCAAGAATGAGACTAGAAGTTTATTTGTTTGCATTGTTCAACGAGGACATGAAGCCGGGACCAACTTCAGAGAGGAACTATGGTCTGTATCAACCTGATGAAACCATGGTGTACAATGTTGGGCTCTCTGCTTTGTCCACTACATCTTCAACCTCATCAGCCTCTATTTCTCTCACCTCCTCTGCCACCAAGGTAAATCCATAGGTTTTCCACTTCTTGATTGAAATTCTTTCTTAGGTTGTGTGTATACGGAGTATCTCTTGAGAGTTTAACTCAAGAATTGTATATGTATTTTAATCAATGAAACCATATTGTACCAATCAATAAAACAACCTTGTATTATGAGATGCATTTTGTTCTTGCAATTCATTTGGAGGTGTATATATTTGTTTAAGTATATATATATATATATATCTATATATATATATATATACATACATATTGTGGAACTGTAGGATGCTCAATTATATGTTATTCAACCTAATACTCATATTTTATAAACTGAACGCAATTTTAAAAAGCCTAAATCTTAAGTATTTGGGGTCGATTACATGAATTTTGTTTTTCTATTGTGATACTCGTATTTTATCATATTTTAATTTTTTTTCCTGTTTTCTTGGTTCTGTGGCACCTGATGTAAAACAGGAAGCAAAGATGGGATATCAAAGTTTGGTGTACGGGATATTTGTATATTTGCTAGCCTTCCAACTTTTTATGAGAAGACCATTTTAAGCAAAAGGGGGGTTTATGTAAATACCATGCACATTTTGGCAGAAGAAATGGTGGTGCTGCTTTTGGGTTTTGACACATCAGAAACATGAAAACTAAAGACTCCTTATCACAACAGAAGTTTCAGGTATGCTTTAACAAAAAAAGTTACCCCCATCTAGTTCAACGACCAAATAACTTCCTCTATATTGAAAAGTGTGTCATAATCCTTCCTTCCATGGTCATCTGCTACGATCGAGATCTCATCCGATGTATTTTTTTTTTTTTTTAAATTCTCTTCATATTGAATCACCCATCCTATGTCAGTGAAGGACCTACATATATAAAGTGGGTCATACACGAATTTAAGATAGATGATCTTCGTTGAAAGTCGGTTGAACCAAAAAAAAGACTTGAGGAAAAGTGTATTGGAATGACTCTCATTCCCATTTGCCATCATTTAGATGATACAATTTCATTCATGGCGCCAAATTGGAATTGTACCAGGTACAATGGCGGAGCTTGTTTGATGTGGAAGAATCAATGTATTATGCCCTCATTGTTAAGAAGACGAAATTTATTTCCCTATTTGCTTTTTTCTCTCCCTAGACTTAGAAAACATGTACGTAATGTTCTTGTACTTACTATGTAGAAATCAGTGAGAACAGTCTTGTAAGGCTGTATTCTCTTTCGTTGCAAAGAAAGTTCTCTACTTTTGGACGTGGACTCCATAACTGTTCTTACATATAAAAACATTTCTCATACATCTCTCTCTCTCTCTCTCACACACACATGTATATATAGATGACAAATAGTATAAAGTTTGATATAAAAATTAGAGATAATGAGAACCAAAGTGTAAAAGGTTAAGCTTTGTTCGGTTCTTTTTTTATCTTCAAACGGACAATGGACGGTTCAACTTTATTCTCTGTCCACAACCGTCAGCATTGGTTAGTGCCATCCTTTTCTGAAAGAAGCTTTAGATTTTCTCTCTCTAGAGGTGGGGAGCATGTAAGCTCATCTCTGTGTGTGTGTGTAATCTTGGTGTGGGGTGGTTATCTTTCTAGCATCAGCCATTGTGGTGCACATGAAGCCCAACAATATTGATGGACCCATGTTTAAATAATTTAGAGAGAGAGAGAGAGAGAGAATGTAACATGGTTAGTTTTCTTTTGAATATTACCGAAAACATGTGTAGTACTGCATAGATTGTTTGGTGTAGCTCGTTTTAGTCTCTTTCGCCACCAAATCACGTATCATAGAGGAATAAATCAACTGGAGACATCATTTACACGTAGTCACGTACCACCATGTGCATTTGTAGGCAGGAGAGAGAGTTGCATATATGGATGGAAAACAAACTGAGTTGGTGATGAATAGTTTCGACTTGATTGAAGAACTTTATCATTCAAGTTTGTTTATTTTCAAAATGAATCAAGTTCCAGTTCGAATTTAAAACCTATTTAATAAATGAACTGAGTCTAAGCAATATTGACTCGTTGGACTCATCTGGGCTCATAAACACTAATGTATTTTATTTTTTTTTGTTATGGGCCATGCTTTTATTTTCTCAGTTTTGTTGGAGCTACCCAATCTTTTTTTTTTTTGATCAAGATGGATCAATGATATAAGGATGCAATTTTAATGCTTTAAATTTCGTGCGTTTATAATGACACTTATACATGACCACTATTCGTTCTAAACGTGTCGAACTTAATCTTGAACAACAAGAGTCTGATTTCGAACTTAAGCTCGAACATTAAGCTTGATCTTAATTGAAACAAGCAAACCCAAGCCATCCTTTTCATAAATGAACGAGTCGGGGCTGAGCGGGGCTGAGCATTTTGATACTTAATTCGATTAGGTAAATTGTACCCCTAGTTACATCTTTTAGGTCATCCCATCTTAAGCCTCTCATTGTACCCTATGTTTCTCACTGAGTGTAACACATCTAGTGTTAACATACATTGTTAATTCGATGGTAACTATAAATTTGATCAGCAAATTCAATTCAGTTAATACCATTACTGTAATTATTTTTGTTACTGTTCAAAGCTTATACATGTGGGGCAAGCTCTATGATTTAGACTTGAACTATGTAAGTGTTATTCAGTTTTTTTTTTTTGGGGATAAATATGATTATAATAGCATACATATGCTTTGTTTACATGTAAAAAGAACATAATCAACTTGCCGACTTTTGGTACCAAAAAAGAAAAGAACTTGTCAACATCGAATATGAAAAGACTCTGAATATCCTTAATTTGGAATCCCAAAAAATGAATGTGAACATAAAAAAGTAAGAGCAATGCTACATGGACTTAAAAATTAGACTTAAAAAATTGACTTGATAATCTCAACCATTGATTTCACTGTAGGTCCCAGCATTTATTGGGACCTACTACCTATTCAATGGTTGAGATTATCAAGTCTAATTTTTAAGTCCATCTAGCATTACTCAAAAGGTAAATGTCAATTTCACAGATTCCAATTTTTTTTTTGGTACTGCAGTTAATAGTGCTCTGGACCTCAAAGAGAGTTACAAAATTTCGAATTCAAAACGTTTGAATTTATAACTTGTTTGTATCTCTACTGGACTACCCCTTTGACATACACTAGACCATCCATATATATGGACCATACGGTGTTTAGCTTAATATTCTAGTGTTTGCAGCAGTTAATTAAATACAAATGACGACACATGGGGGTGGACAACATAGGTCAAGGCATTATTTGTGATTTGTAAATATTCGAAAAAAAAAAGTAATTTCTAAAATTATTGTAAGGGTTGGACCAGTAGCAGTGGTAAATACTAATGTGTCTACGTTGGAGTATGGGAATTAACTTTTTTCAAATTGAGATAATAAGATAGGAGCAATGCTACATATCCCAAATTTGTATCCCAAAAGTGCATCCCAAATCAATGGGAACCGTTGGATGAGTGGGTCCTACCAACTTTTTTCATTGGGACCCGCTCATCCAACCGTTCCCATTGATTTGGGATACACTTTTGGGATACAAATTTGGGATATGTAGCATTACTCATAAGATAGTCTATTGGGTACTTTTGCTACGCATCACTATAAATAAGACTCTCGTATACCAGATATAATATTTTTAAATTGTTAAAATATGCACCTCCCTGATTCCCCTCCCTCTCCCTCTTCCTCTCATATGGATGTTTTTTATAAAGATGAATGAAAAGATATGCATCAAAACTTGTTAATGAGTTTGAAATGGGAAAAAAACATCATATTTTTAAATAGGGTTCAGATTCCCTTCAATATATTTGTTAAATAATTCTATCAATGACTGGGATGTAGGGATAAACCTGATTTCAATCGAGCTATAGAAAAATAAGATACTATAAAAGTTGTAGCATGTAATTGTAATATTAGAAAATTAGGAAATATGTGGGAAGTAGCTAAAGTTTTTTCTAGGAAGAAGTAGTTAAAGTTGGTGGAAGAGGAAGAATGCTGAACGTGAGCGTCCGGAGAATGGATAACTGCACTTGTATGATGTATCTTTTTCAAAGCAACCACCGCCTTCTCTAGTAGTTTGTAGGCTGTAAAATATATTAATTATCAACTTTGTAATTAAATAGCCTATTTGTATGGAAAAATAAAGGTTTTAATTAATGAAGTTAACAGTTGACCTAATAACCATCGTCTCGTTGTTGGACCTTAAAGTTGTAAGTTTGAACCTCGTCGTTCTTCTCTCTTGTGTCTGACCTAAAAAAAAATTAACTGATAATTGAAAATATTAAATTCAATATTTAAGTTAATAAAATTAAAATATTATTGAAAATAATTAATTATATAAAATTTTATTTTAGTTAATTCTAACATATCCACTGTTCTTGCAATCTAATGACTCTCTAAGGGTAATATTTTTTTTTTTCTTTAACGTTCTCATCCATTTTCTTTGCGAACAAACATACGTTTGTAAATCGGGGGAAGTTTTTGCACTTGGAATAACTTACACCTTTGGACAACAATAGTTTTATTTAGATCTTGATAATTGGAAAGACTTTTTAGATCAAGTTCGAGTCACATGCCACTAGTCCGAAACAAGTCTTTTTACAGTATTTTGAACACCCACAGGCTTAATCGAGATATATAAGGTGGATGATTTCTAACACTATAACTTAAAAATAAGATAAATAGATACTCAATTGTAAGAAAGTAAACAAAATTCAATTCAATAGTCGATCTCATAAATACATAGATAGTAATAGATGTACAAAGGAATTTTAATATCTTTCGGGATCCGCTCTGAAAAAAAAAAGGGTAAAAAAACCAAAGCCAAAGGAGTTCTCTTGGTAAGTTATACATGACTAATGATATTGGTGCATGACAACCCTTATCTAGAATGCTTTCTTCTCAACTCACTTTATATGTTCCAATAGAAAATTTCTATATCCAAATGCACGGTTGTGGTGCATTCAACCATGTTACATCTAATGTTAAAAGTAAGAAAAAGCCTTTTATTCTGCACTAGACTTCTTATTTAAATATCTCTAATATATTTTTTAATTTTCTTAATTATCGATCATTCATAAATTTAAGTGCAAATCACTATAATTTAAGTAATATTAACCATTAGGGTTAATTATACTGGAGATTCCCAAAGTATAGAATTTATCTTATTTTGGTCTCAAATATTTCAATTATATCATGTTAGTTCCTGAAGTATTGAATATATATATATTTTTTGTCCTTCAAGCAGACAAGATCTAGATTGTTAACTATTTTTTTATTATAAATTTGTCACGTAATACCTAAATATGAGCAAAAAAGTATTGGATAACTCTTGACTAAATTTCTACCCAAATTTTTGTCAAAGAGTTACCTAAATTACATAGTTTTGATTATAAGCTATTCAAATTTTAGTTGAAAACTACTCATATTACACATTTTTTATCAAGAGCTACCCAAAATTTTGGTTAAGAACTATCAAAATTATTTGTTATCCATATTTAGGTACCATGTAACAAGTTTATGATAAAAACTGTTAACATTTTGGATGTTGTCTACTTGATGGAACACGTAAAAACATATTTAATACTTGAAAGATAAAAATGATACAATTAAAATATTGAAGACCGAAATGAGACAAACTCTATAATTTGAGGACCTCCAGTACAATTAACCCTAACAAATAATACACGGTGTGTGATATACCACTAAAAAACAAAAGAAAAATATTATTTTGTACTTTATTGAATTGATAATGAGTCCCAACTAATAGTGAGGTCTACTGTTAATCCAATAACGGAGAATGATAAATTTAACAAAGAAGGTAAGTGAAAAAAGTACAGATAGCATTGCTCTAACAAAAAAAACTAAGAGAAATTATATTGAAAGAGTTCTAATTTGCCAGAATTCTCCATGTTGTTTTTAATTAACTAGTGGCGACCATTTTCTTAGGTCCACAAGTTTAATTCGAAATGGATTAATGGGTCAAGTAGCATCACTCAATGTTTAGGGGTAATGATTAGTCTTAATTACTTTTGGATTTACCTTTAATTAGCATAATTTGAGGAAGATGCTTTTATAAAGCCAAAACCTATTTGTCATGGAAGTTTGTCTACCTTTATTACCTTTATTTGTAGGATATGACTGTAGGTCCACTTGGCCGGGGCAACCACCCCCAACTTTTGGGATTCATGAATGCCCTATTGTACAACAATGATATGAAATTTATCTCAAAATCAATATATCATAGCCACAAAAATGGCATCAAATGGGGCTTATGGACCTACAATTAGGGGTGAACTTTTTGCTTTTTTAATGATTTTTGTTTTCAATAAATACATATGTAACACTTCACAAAAGATTATCGTCAAATCAAACAAAAATGACACCAGAGACCCAAAATAGACACCAGCTGATCTATGTGTATTGTAGCATCCTGAGTCTAATCCTAAATAACAAGTAGGGAGTTTGATGTTTGAGAGAGAGAAAGAGAGAGAGAGAATGGAAAATTTATGATGTAAATAGATGTAGATTTGTTTAGAATAAGTTTGGTTAAGGATTCAGACAGCCTAACATGAAAATTAAATTTAACTAATGAAGAAAACAGAAGGGTCCTTCGGAAGCCGATATACTACGTTATATTTATTAGTGGATAAGTCCATATTGAATAATATTTGTAAAGAAGTCATCTGCCGAGTTAGAAAGACATGACTGTTCTACTACTATGCAGCAATTACCTAACCTGGTTTTGGAAAAATAAAACCAACAATAAATTCTTTCCAATTAATTCGGTCTACATATCAAACATGACCCTCCAACTTCGGCAGTTACCAAGTAACAAAAGAAAATACTATGTAGCCCAAATTTATAACATTAATTTTCATCCCAAAAGAAGGAGAATCATTTGATGAATGAGTCTCATTAACTTTTTTAAATGAGACTCACTTGATCTAATAGTTTCTTTCATTTAGAATGCAGAATTGAGTTACATAGCACTGTTTGCAAAACAAAGGGCGCCTTCCACTGAAATCGTAAGTTAGAAATTCAAACAAAAAAACAAATTAATCAAAAGGTGTAAAAAAAAAATTAAACAACGATTTGGGTTTTCAAAGTCAAAATTTTGAAGGTTACAGTGAGTTACAAGATCAAGTTCTTGTCTCATTCCGATTTGGGTGTGTTGCCAAAGTGAATGTCGGTATTCTGCTGGAGAAAAGAACTGAACAACGAACTGAATTCAAGCGGTAAGTAAATCATTTTTTTTCCGTTGTTTTGGTCTGCTAATTGCTTCTAAAAGCACTGAACACCATTATCAACAGATGATTTTTTGGATGGGTTTTTTTTGGGCAATCACGTTTTGTGATTTGCTGATTTAGTATGCTAAAAAACTTGAAATTAGGGATTTGCATTATGAAAAATTTTGTTGTAACATTGTATTAATACACTTTATAGTTGAATTACGAACCAAAATCTTATAATTTTAGAACCCCAGGTTGTATTGTTGAAAATGGGTTTTTTTTTTCTATTTTTTTTTTTGTTTAATTCTGTTTGTAGTTGTAGAAAAATTAAAAACTTGGAATTTGCATTCTCAAACTCTCATTGCAGTATTGTATTGATACACTGTAAATCGTTTAAATATTGAACCCTAATTCTTCTGTTCATTATTGTTTTTGATTGTTTTTTAATTTAGCTAGTTAATGAGCATAAACCCACTTGTATTTGGGAATTGAGTTGTAAGTCATGTGTTCCACACTTCATTGGTACATTGTAAACTAGATTTTTTATAGAAAAATAACTTGATATACTTTGACAATTTACATCATATTTTTTGAGTCATAACTTGCTAATGTAATTATTGCAATGAACATTTTGTTAGTATAATTTGAGTGCACATTTCCTGATAACATGATTAATTTTCAGCCAATATATATTGTCACACTTTTTAGAATGTGATGTTTGTGCATATTTGTATTATTACTCTGTCATGGTGATAAAAAGGAAGCCATCTAAAAATAAATACGAACTCAGACGTAGAGATTCAGTGTCATACCAAAGTGTGGAGCCATCATCTGTGAAAAAGGGTGTCAAAAACAAAAAACAATTTATAAAACCAGTGGATGAAGTGAAATATGATGCGAAGTATATATCCAACATGCTTGCCAATATTAGGGCAGTAGATGACATTAGGTTAAGAGAAGAACGCAAGATTGTGAAAGGAGCTTGAGGAGCTTTCAAAGGAGAATGTAGTTTTGAAGATAGTGATAAAAAACATGGTCACAGATGGAAATGGTCGAAATTATGCAGACTTGTTATCTGGTGATGATTCCTTGGAGTCTAAAAATGCTGATTTCACGGCGAAGTTGATGGAAAAGGACAAGAAGATATATGACTTGAATATCCTGGTTGAAAATATGAAGAAGGAAAAATAAGGATTTGAAGCTGAAATACAAGAATGCAAGGAAATTATGCAAACAACGAGAAATTGAAAATGGTGAATTGATTGACCAAATAGACGAATTATCTGTGTATGTCATAGCACAAAGATATCAAGAACAACAGAGAACACCAAAAAAAGGCCAAACCTCAGTGGTTCACAACATTAAAAAAAAAAAAAGACATGAAGAGAAATGGAGATGAAGTTTTTGAGTACAATGGGAAGAAAATATGTAAGAATTGAAGTGTGACAACATGTAAGTTGACAACTAAGAACGTGGTCAATGGAATATGAGCTAGAAAATACATTGATATTGTTGAAGATGATGACACAATGGACAAGGTCACCACAATTAAAGGGAAAATACAATGAGAGATTAAAAAAATGTGGCAAGATTGGCAAGCATTAGATGCAATTGATTTCAACAAATTAAAGCAAATTCATGAGTTGAAAGGTTACTGGTAAGTATAACTTTTCAACACAAAAAAATAATAATGTGTTTCCTGTTTATGGTTCATACTTATGCAAAGAAAGATACATTAAACTTCTTTTTTGTTATATTCTTAAAATGTAGTGGTAAACTGAGATTGAATTGGAAAGTTACATAGACATTGAGGATGCCTTGAAAATTATGGGAGGATGTGAACTCTACAATAGTATTTTAATAACTTAAATGTTTCATATCTTATCCAGATTTCACGACTTTGTAACAGTGTGTCATGACAGCAAAATAGTGTGGCATGTCAGCATAATATCTATAATCTTTCAGTTACATAGGGTGTCATTACAGAGTAACATAATTGTCTTAATGGATGGGGACAAGTCGTGTTAATATTATTTGAATTGGATATTTAAGTAAACTAATTTTTTTAACAGATCATCGATTGTTGGGCTGAAATGTTGTGGGAGATTGACAAATCCAATGAAAGGTGCACTTTTAAGAAATTTTGTTTTTTCATCAACAACCTCTCTTAATTGAGTCCGTTTAAAATTAATAAAAAATAGTTAAATATTTTTTTTTTATTTGTGAATGTGAATAACACATTAATTTATGATATTTGAATGTGTAGTCATTTGTAATTGACCAAAAACTAGCATATGTCCGTCAAACAGAAATAGACAACCATATCCCATTTGTGGCAAATTCGCAATATATTGTTTTTCTAATGAATTCAAATAGTTAGAAAGAATATTTTGGTCCTGACCACTGGACTGTACTTGTGTTGAACATTGAAAAAGGGACTTGGACACATTATAATTCATTTAGGCCAAGAAAGAAAGAAGCCCGGGACGTTTACCTCGAAGATGCAATTATATTGGTAAGCACATGCAAATTAAAACTTTATGTTGGCATAATTATTGTCCTATGAATCCCATATCTAATTAATTTCATGTAATGGTAGAAAAATTATATAGAACACAAGATCAATAATTCAAAAGACATGTTCCTTGATACACATGACAAAGTGGTACCAGTTATATCATGTGAAACATGTCCACAACAAAGAGCAAACTCGTAAGAGTTTAATGCTGAAATTATTTTTTACACTTAAAAATAAATTGAATTATATTAACTAAACAAAAATAATGCAGGGTTGATTGCGGTTTTTTTGTTTGTTACATAATGAAAAGCTTACAAAGAAGAAGAAATAGAAGAGAAGTTGACGATAACACAATTGAGATGACTGAAACAGATTTCAAAATAAGACACAAATTGAAGAAAACATATGTGAACAAAATGAATGACTACTACATATGTATTTTTTATTTATAAGTTGAACAGTATTGAATTGTATATTCTATAGTTTAATTGTCCAAAATGCTTTTTAATTGTGCAGGATGATGAAGTTCTGATTTGGTTTTGACAACTTTCTCATTTTGACATATCAGTGTAACAGGTCAATGTTCCACATTCATACATTAAGACTGTGAGAATACAATGTTCAATATTGTTGTTTATAAATGTAGCCATTGAAATAATTTTCGATTGGAATTCTTTGTGTGACAGAACAGTTTGGGCATTGAGACACACATATTCATACACTATGATTTCCACAGTGTAACATATCAGTGTTCCATCTTGATGTTTACCAATGAGTTAGGTGAAAAACATTTTCAATAAGAACTTAGGGTGAAATTAAAGTGTATATGATACTGTTAACAGTGTGTATATACAGTGTATCATAACAAGCAAAAGGCACAGCATGCATGGTATATGCACATAAGCAATAATACGTCAATGGTTCTAATTTTTTGAGAAATGATCATTGACAAAAAGGAAACACATGAACAGTAATTATGACAATAACACACCAAAAATAAAAAAAATGAAAAAATAATTTATGTTAAACTAAACATATTCAATAATGTCATTATTGAGTAGCTGTGTTAATTTACAACGACTCGTCACAGGTTTTCTAGTTGTGACTGTCTAAACGCTCATACCTACCACAACGAATTCTCCTGAGTTCTCTCCTTCTCCGTATTCTACGAGTTTTTGGTCTATCGAGTTGCTTTTTAAATGATGGTGGCAAAATATCAATGTCTGAATGAGAAAAATTAAGATGATCAATAGTTAGTATTGGATAAATAGGTTCAAAATATGACTTTTTGTATGTGCTCATATGTTAGTAATAATAAAAAAAATCATTAATATTCCGTCCACACTGACATATTGAAAAATCATGTGCACTGTGCATAAGAGAATTCATTAATTTGCCACTGATAACATGAACACGTGTCATTCACAATATCAGCAGACATTGAAGGGTACGAAATGACTTCAAACACTTCATTGTTCAAAACTCATACAGACTAAGACCTTATTTCATCAAAAGCAGAATGCAATCTGGATGTCATATTAGGATACAAATTCTCATTCCAATTGGAAGCTATCTTTATCCTGCAACCAATTCGGTTCATTATCTGTCCCCTAATAGTGACAACCATTCTAGTAATCGATAAATGTTAAACTTTCATAATCCACGTGTTGAACGACTCCCGCAGTACAAGAAATTTCACTATAACGTTTCTCTCAAAAATAAATATTTGTATAATGTTCAAATGAAAGATCTGAACGGAACCTGTCCGCGTTAGAACCATCTTCACGGTGGAAAACTTCAAATTTTTCATTAAAAACTAATATTGTTGGTGCATAAGCACACTCACCTAGCAATACAACCCACATGCTCCCTGAATACATTCAATAAATGGCCATCTCTAAATTTGTCCCTCAGATTTGCTTTTAAATGTTGCAAGCAAAATGTGTGGTGAGCATTCGGGAACACCTTAGGCATAGCCTCTAATAGACCTAAGTTATGATCAGATACAAAACTAAAAACATGATTGTGATCCAATATTTTAGCCATCCATTGCAAAAATCAAAACCAATTTGATTCATTCTCAGAATCAACAACTACAAAAGCCAAAGGGAATAAACCTGAAATGCAGCATATATAAGTCATGAAATCATCATCAAATTAAAAAACAAAACAACAGAAAGTGTAACTTCAAACAATCACAGTTGTAGTAAAAAAACAAAATTAAAAATAGTTATATTATATCTTGACTACCATCTTTTTTAGTTGTCGAATGAAGATTGTCTCTATACCTGCTTTTCAGAAATGTCCCATCCAATAACAAAAGTGAACGACATTAATTAAAGCCATCGATAAACCCTTTAAATGACACAAATAATCTTTTGAAAACGGTCATCCTCATCATCACAATCTAAAACGATATGACTGTCTGGATTATTACAATTTGTAGCATCAACGTACCAACATAATTATTGGTACAACAATGAGTGATCTAAAAAAACATACATTTTACTTTCTCAACCCCCATTCATACTTTATCATAGGAAATCATAAGTCTGTAATATGAACTAAAATTAGCAACCACTTTAGTTGGACTTATTGTTGCATGTCCACAAACACGATCAACAATCAATTCTGCAATTAAATTAGAACTCATCCTCTTATTTTTTGTCATTCGTAGATTTACCCCACAATTGTATTCATTATGTAATTTCCTAATACAAAAGAAATCGGTAACCTTCTAGACTGTTGCATTGACATAACATCCACAAATAGAAGACTACTTGTTCGAACACTGAGCAACAACCCTCGATTTATAATTCTTTATGTAATTAAATTCAAAACTAGCCTCAATCTAGCATTTGCAAAGTGCATTTCGAAAACTGTGACAAATCACCTTCAAATTTCTGTCCAACGTGCCGGTTTTCATTATTCCAAGATCATGTTAGAAGAACTTTCTCATTGTGAGAACTAAAACTGGGAAGTAAATCCATCTCAGAATAAAAACCGTCATCACCTATGTGGACATCCTGAATTGAATCATTGTCAAATAAAGAACCTACCGCATCATCATCCACAAGCACCTTAACATCAACATAATTGTGTAGGATACTGATGCGAATCATGACCCAACTTCAAGAGATCTAGTTAAAGTTTCAATTGGGCCAGTTACGAGAGCACGAGCAAGGAAGTTTAAGGAGGTACTCAATGGTCTAATTCAAGAGGCATGGACTCAAGCAAGTTCGTGGAGGCCCATTGACCATGATCCACTTGAACAACAAAGATTCATCAACATGGTTTAAGTTCTAGAGGAATCCGGCTAGGCTAAGGCTAAGCTTAAATTGGCCCGTTGTTGTTAAGGCCTCCAATTTATTTAAAGGATTATTATTATTAGAATAAGTGGACTTGAGGATGCTTGGCCCACATGTTTTACTTCTTATGAAATAGGATTTTCAGAGTTACTATAGCACCGTACTGTTCATGCTACAGTAACGGCGCACTATTCATTCTTGTTAGGGTTTGATTGTAGGGCTTGCATGCCAAGTACTTTCCTTTTAAATTTAGGCATGTGAATTATTCTTTTTGAGAAAGTAAGAGATATTTCTTTACTCACAAGTAAGAGATATTCCTTAAATAGGATAAGCTATTTTAGGAAGTTTCCTAATCTTTGTAATAACTAGCCTTTATAAATAGGCATTCAAATCAATGAAAATTCAGATTGTTATTCAGCAAATTGTGAGAGTATATTTCTCTTTGGTTCTTTGAAGAACTAGACGAATTTATCAGGATTTCTCGTGGCGTTCACTATCGACTTATCAAACGGATTTCCATACCGTTTGTGGCGTCTTCCTTTATACCAAGGTTCTTGTTTCACAAACAGCGGGTTGAGGTCTATATAACAAGGTTCTTGTTTGTCGTAAACAACGGGTCGAGGTCTTCCATTCAAATCTGAACGTAGAACGATCTTGGGTTCCTTTTCGTTGTTGGTTCTCGTTATTCTTGGCGGGTTTCACATCATTTGGTATCAGAGTCAAGGATCTAGTTCAGGTTTGCCTATCCTTTTATATATATAAAAAAATGTCCTTCTTTATTCTGTGTTTTATACTCGCAAATTCGGATTACAAATTCTAGTTTAGCCGAATTTTTTTCTACCCCCATTCTACTCGTATTTTGTTCTAGTTTATTTCGAAATCTTATTTTGTTACTATCAAAAGATAGTTGTTGGTCATCAAAAAAAAAACAGAAAGGAGTCAAAAAAAAAAAAAAGAGGGAAAGTTCGAAATTGCTTGATTCTTGTTGTTTTCATCTATTTTGGGTCCAATAAACCCGAAAAAAACCACCTCACCCCAAAATTCAGATATTTTTTTTTATTTTTGTGCTTTCAAAATTCTAATCAGCCGTGTTCCTTGAATTCTTGCTCTTAAAATCCAAAATTTCTTGGTGAGTCCTTGGTGAATTGTTGCTGAAAATTTTGAGTTGTTTGTTTAGTTCCAAAAGAACTGAAAGAGAATTATTGAGTGAAAAAAGGCAAGAGTGGTAAGAGCATTAGAGGGTTAAAAAAAAGCCATTATTTTTTGAGTGACACACGAGTGTAGAGTGATCCACATTCTTGAGTGTAAACACGTAAGGGAGGGAATTGTGAGGTCCTTTATTTTTTTTATTTTCTTTTATTTTTTCTAACATTGTTTTGCAGCAATCATGTCTCACAACAATGCTATGGATCTTGCTGATCCGAAATTATTTATGGAGGCCATGATAAGTGAGATGAGGCGTGTGATGAAGTTGAAATTGGACCAAGTTCACGAACGGATAGATAAGATGGAGAATACACGTGAGAGGCAGCCACAAAATGTCCCTAATGTGCGTAGAGGGGAAAGAGTTCAACCGAGGGAGGTAAGGGTTGAAGATGAAGAGCCTTATGGGGCTGGTTTTGACGAAGAAGATGATCAAAATTCTGTTGTTAGTAATAGGAGACATGGAGGGCGATTTAGAGAAGTTTGGAACCGGGAAGATAACAACTTGGGTGGCATTAAGATGACGATTCCATCGTTTCAAGGTAGATCCAATCCTGAAGCATACCTTGAGTGGGAGAAGAAGATGGAATTCGTATTTGACTGCCACAATTATTCCGAAGCAAAGAAAGTCAAATTAGCAGTGATTGAGTTTTCTGACTATACTATTACTTGGTGAGATCAGCTTGTTATAAATAGGAGGCGGAATAGGGAACGACCAATAGAGACATGGGAGGAGATGAAAACGGTGATGAGAAAGCGGTTCGTTCTAAGCTACTACTACCGAGAGTTGTACAAAAAGCTACAAGGTCTTAGACAAGGAGGTCAGAGCGTGGAGGATTACTATAAGGAGATGGAGATTTCTATGGTCCAAGCTAATGTAAAGGAAGATCGAGAGGCTACCATGGCTAGGTTTTTACTTGGGTTAAACCGGGAGATCCAAGATAAGGTGGAGATGCAACATTATGTGGAGTTGGAAGATATGGTGCACATGGCCATCAAAGTGGAGCAACAACTCAAGAGGCGGGTGGGTCGCGTGCAACCCATAACTCTAGTTCTACCTCTTAAAAACCGAGTTATACCAAGCAACTGAACAAGTCACCAACGTCCAAAGCCGAGCCCAAGTCCGCGAACACCAGCCACGTTCCTCAAGGCAAAATCGACACTTCTACCTCTAGGAATTGTGACATTAAATGTTTTAAATGCCAAGGTAGGGGACACATAGCAAGTCAATGTCCAAACAAGCTGGTCATGGTATTGCAAGACAATGGTGAAATTGTGACCGACGATGAAGATTCCGACACCGATGACATGCCACCATTGGAGGACGTCCTCGAGGAGGAATATTTAGCCCCTAATGCATTGACATTGGTGGCAAGGAGAGCTTTGAGCGTGCATGCAAAGGAGATTGATGAAGTAGAGTGGGAGAATATCTTTCACACTAGGTGCATCATCAAAGACAAGGTGTGTAGTGTGATTATTGATGGTGGTAGTTGTACTAATGTTGCAAGCACAATTATGGTGGAGAAGTTGGGATTACTAGTGTTGAAGCACCCTAAACTGTACAAGTTGCAATGGTTAAATGATAGTGGTGAGATAAGGGTGAACAACCAGGTGTTAGTTGCATTTCAAATTGGTAAGTACGAAGATGAAGTGTTGTATGATGTAGTACCGATGCAAGCGGGACACTTATTGCTAGGGCGTCCATGGCAGTTTGATAGGCATGTGAAGCATGATGGCCTTACAAACAAATACTCCTTTGTACTTAATCAACTATCAATCACTCTTGTACCATTGACACCGCAGCAAGTATATGAGGATCAAGTGAGATTACAAAAAGAGAGTGATCAAAAGAAGAGAGAGAACAAAAGAAAAAGAGTGGAAATTAGAGAGAGGCCGAGAAAAATGAGAGAAAAAAAGAAAATCAAAATGCGGCCATTGAGAGAAAACAAAAGAGTTTCTATGCAAAAGTGAGTGAAATTAAGCGAGCAATGTTTTCAAATCAGCCGATGATTGTACTTTTGTACAAAGAGGCATTTTTAAACACTAACGAACTTGACCTTACTTTGCCTAGTTCTGTTGTTTCTCTTTTGCAGAAGTATGAGGATGTCTTTCTAGAGGAAACACCACATGGGTTACCTTTAATCCGAGGAATTGAACATCAAATTAATTTTGTTCCCGGTGCGATAATTCTGAACCGACCAGCCTATAGGAGCAATCCTGAGGAGACAAAGGAGCTTCAACAGCAGGTAAGTGAGTTGTTGGAGAAAGGGCATGTGAGGGAGAGCATGAGCCCATGTGCCATTCCAGTTTTACTTATACCTAAGAAGGATGGGACGTGGAGAATGTACGCTGATTGTCGAGCCATCAACAACATAACGGTAAAGTATCGTCATCCTATTCCTCGCTTAGATGATATGTTAGATGAGCTGCATGGTTCTTGTGTATTTTCTAAGATTGATTTAAAGAGTGGTTATCATCAGATTAGAATAAAGGAAGGAGATGAATGGAAAACAGCCTTTAAAACAAAATATGGTTTGTATGAATGGTTAGTTATGCCTTTTGGCTTGACTAATGCTCCGAGCACTTTTATGAGACTTATGAATCATGTTTTGCGTTCATTTATAGGCAAATTTGTTGTTGTCTACTTTGATGATATACTCATTTATAGCAAAAACGTGGAAGATCATGTGGTCCATTTGAAATCTGTTTTAGATGTGCTTAGGAAAGAAAAGTTGTTTGCTAATCTAAAGAAGTGTACTTTTCATACCGATAAGCTTGTATTTCTGGGATATGTTGTTAGTGCACAAGGTATACAGGTTGACGAAGAGAAGGTACGTGCAATCCAAGAATGGCCGAGTCCCACAAGTGTAAGTAATGTTCAAAGTTTTCATGGACTTGGTAGTTTCTACCGACGGTTTGTAAAGGACTTTAGTAGCATAGTCGCACACTTACCGAAGTGATCAAGAAGAACATTGGATTTAGATGGGGAGAAGAACAAGAAAAAGGCGTTTTAATTAATCAAAGAGAAGCTGAGCAACGCCCTTTTATTGTCTTTACCTAACTTTTTGAAAACGTTTGAGATTGAATGTGATGCTTCAGGTGTTGGAATAGGAGCAGTGCTTATGCAGGAAGGACGACCAATTGCGTACTTTAGCGAGAAACTAAGCGGGGCAGCCCTAAACTGTCCCACTTATGATAAGGAGTTGTATGCATTGGTTCGAGCTTTAGAGACGTGACAACACTATTTATGGCCTAAGGAATTCGTGATTCACACCGATCACGAGTCCTTGAAACACTTAAAAGGCTAGCACAAGCTAAACAAGAGGTATGCGCGATGGGTAGAGTTCATTGAGACGTTTCCTTACATCATCCGGTATAAGCAAGGTAAGGAGAATGTGGTCACCGATGCACTTTCTCGCAGGTATGCATTACTCTCCACACTTGATACAAAATTGCTTGGTTTTGAGCACATTAAAAATTTATATGTTGATGATCATGAATTTTGTGAGGAATACCGGGCTTGTGAGAAAACTGGTTGTGGTAAGTTCTTTAGGCTTGACGGATTCTTATTTCGAGAGAATAAGCTATGCGTGCCTAATTGTTCCTTGAGAGAGTTGTTAGTGCAAGAATCTCATGGAGGGGGATTAATGGGACACTTTGGAGTTGCAAAAACTTTGGCTATTTTGCAGGAACACTTCTATTGGCCTCACATGAAAAGAGATGCTGAAAGAATTTGTGGTAGATGTGTCACATGTAGGCAAGCTAAATCTAGAGTGCAGTCCAATGGTTTGTATACTCCTTTACCAATTCCTAGTGAGCATTGGATTGACATTTAAATGGACTTTGTGTTAGGATTGCCTAAGACTAAGCGTGGGAGAGATTCAATTTTTGTGGTTGTAGATAGATTTTCTAAGATGGCACACTTTATTCCATGTCACAAAACGGATGATGTCTCGCATGTTGTTGACTTGTTCTTTAGAGAGATTGTGAGATTACATGGCATGCCTAGAACGATTGTTTCTGATAGAGATGCTAAGTTCTTGAGCTATTTTTGGAAGACTTTGTGGTGTAAGCTAGGTACTAAGCTATTGTTTTCTACAACTTGTCACCCACAAACTGATGGTCAAACTGAAGTAGTAAATAGGACTTTGACTACTTTATTGAGGGCTATCATTAAAAAGAACATCAAGACATGAGAAGAATGTTTACCGCATGTTGAGTTTGCTTATAACAGATCTGTTCATTCTACTATTAAATTTTCACCATTTGAAATTGTGTATGGATTTAATCCTTTAACTCCATTGGATTTATCTCCTTTACCTTTGACTGAGCATGTTAACTTAGATGGCAAGAAGAAAGCTGATTTTATCAAGCAGATTCATGAGAAAACAAGATTCAACATTGAGCGAAGAACGGAGCAGTATGCAAAGCAAGCAAACAAGGAGCGTCACAAGATGATT
Source organism: Ilex asprella (assembly GCA_023539305.1). NCBI lineage: Eukaryota > Viridiplantae > Streptophyta > Magnoliopsida > Aquifoliales > Aquifoliaceae > Ilex > Ilex asprella. The sequence continues at coordinate 8,411,353 of CM042186.1, read as the reverse complement.
TTTGAACCTTGAGATTGGGTTTGGCTGCATATGAGAAAAGAGAGATTTCTGGAGCAAAGACGTTCCAAATTGCTTCCAAGGGGAGATGGTCCTTTCCAAGTCCTAGAGCGCATCAATGACAACGCCTACAAGCTAGATTTACCTGGTGATTACAATGTAAGTGCTACTTTTAATGTTACTGATTTGAGTCATTTTGATGTAGGTGATGATTTGAGGACAAATCCTTCTCAAGAGGAGGGGAATGATGCGAATCATGGCCCAACTTCAAGAGATCTAGTTAAAGTTCCAATTGGGCCGGTTACGAGAGCACGAGCAAGGAAGTTTAAGGAGGTACTCAATGGTCTAATTCAAGAGGCATGGACTCAAGCAAGTTCGTGGAGGCCCATTGACCATGATCCACTTGAACAACAAAGATTCATCAACATGGTTCAAGTTCTAGAGGAATCTGGTTAAGCTAAAACTAAGCTTAAATTGGCCCATTGTTGTTAAGGCCTCTAATTTTTTTAAAGGATTATTATTATTAGAATAAATGGGCTTGAGGATGCTTGACCCACATGTTTTACTTCTTATGAAATAGGATTTTCGGAGTTACTGTAGCACCGTACTGTTCATGCTACAGTAACGGCGCACTATTCATTCTTGTTAGAGTTTGATTGTAAGGCTTGCATGCCAAGTACTTTCCTTTTAAATTTAAGCGTGTGAGTTATTCTTTTTGGGAAAGTAAGAGATATTTCTTTACCCACAAGTAAGAGATATTCCTTAAATAGGATAAGCTATTTTAGGAAGTTTCCTAATCCTTGTAATAACTAGCCTTTATAAATAGGCATTCAAATCAATGAAAATTCAGACTGTTATTCAGCAAATTGTGAGAGTATATTTCTCTTTGGTTCTTTGAAGAACTAGACGAATTTATCGGATTTCTCGTGGCGTTCACTATCGAGTTATCAAACGGATTTCCATACCGTTTGTGGCGTCTTCCTTTATACCAAGGTTCTTGTTTCACAAACAGCGGGTTGAGGTCTATATACTAAGGTTCTTGTTTATCATAAACAACGGGTCGAGGTCTTCCATTCAAATTCGAACGTAGAACGATCTTGGGTTCCTTTTCGTTGTTAGTTCTCGTTATTCTTGGCGGGTTTCACATCAGATACTACATTTCAATCCAATCATATTCTTCATATCTATATCATTTCGCAACATACATGAAGGGTGACCAGGTATAGAATATGACAATCGAATTAGCAAATTGAACAACTCATCCCAATTTTCTCAACCTCCACACACAACTTGAGATATATTTGAATTAGCAGATACTCTAATAACCGATGTCTTAGTACCGCATCTACACAAAAGCAACACCATTTTATCCATTGCAACATCTTCCATTTAATAAAATAAATATGTGGTTACAAAGATGGTAGATCATACATTAAGGTAGAACATACATATGATGATACAAAATACCAAAATATGAATAATTTACTACATATAATTCCAAATTGTAAAAAACAATCACGAAATCTCTGAATTAATTCATGTGCCGATGTGAACATGCATGTTTTCTCATTATGAAAATCACCGAGGACATTATTTTCCAATTGCATGGGTCTATATCAATCTATCAAAAAAAATATAAATTGTAACTTCTGTGTGTGGGTGGATACCAAAAAATAAATACGTAAACTATGTAAAAAAAATAAAATTAACAAACAATCTATAGAACAAACAAAATGAAAAAAGCATAAGTTCAAACAGAAATTGTAATAACTATGTGTGGATGGGTACCTAAATATGAATACGAAAACTGTGAAAAAAAAAACGTAACTAAATAATAGTTTGTAGAATGAACAAATTAAAAAAAAATGAAAGAAAACATAAATTCAACCTAATAATGTCTTAACGTTGTAAAAGAAAAAATACAATTTATTTGAGCTTTTCTGTGTTTGTAGGAGAATAAGAAGGATGATAGGTTTGAGCTTTACTGAATATTAATGGCTAATAATTTGAAGAAGAAGAAAAGTGATACATTTGATTGTAAAGATAGGTGTTAATTACAAAATGCCCCCTTAAACTTTGTTTCTTGTTTCAGTTAGATCCCTCTGGTTTTAATTTAAATAATATGCCCACATCAAGTTTTTACTAAAAACAATTACCCCATTTCTGTTAAATTTGATAGCAAAAAATTTGATAGAAATAACTTTAATTCATTTGATGGCAAAATTGCCCTCCTACTCCATGCCTTCAAAAAAAAGTCCAAAAAAAATCTCACCCAGCCCCCTTATAGCCCCTTCACCTAAGAAAAATCGAAGCACCTCCTAAACAACTTTTGGGGGTAACGGTGTGGGTGTTTATGACAACAACTACTATGTTGATTAAAATTTAGAGATGGTTTTAGTGTTTGGTATCAATTTTTGGATGAATCTCATTTGAATATTATTTGATTGTGTGTTGCATAGTCCAAAGAGTCTTTTTGTTTTTCAAATTTGCTTGTTTGATGGGGGTAGGGGACTGTCAGAGTTGGAATAAGGGACTATCGGAACTATCAACATTGTAGACGGAGGGGTCATTGGAGCTATTGGAGATAGGTATAGGGTTGAGTGATCCGTCAGAGTTGGAAGGGGGTTCGTCGAATTTGGGCATGGGGGGAAGGGGGTTTGCCAAAGCTGGGCATGAGGGTGGGGCGTTCGCCAGAGTTGAGCATGGGCTTGGGAGGTCCGTCAAATTTGGGCATGGGGGTGGTAGGTTTGTCGGAGTTAAGGATGGGTCTTGGGAGGTCTATCAAATATGGGCATGGGATTGGGTGCAAAGAGAAAAAATATATATAATTAAAGATTGAAGGTATTTTAGAACTTTTCTATTTTTCATCCATCAAGTCAGTTAATTTAGTTTCATAAAAACTTGAAGGGAAAAATTGTTTAAATTAAAACAAAATGAGCCTAATTGAAACAAGGCCCAAAGTTCAAGGGACATTTTGTAATTAACCCCAAAGATAATGAGAAAAAATTCAAAATTCAAAATTCAAAATGGTTGAGATATACTAAATCAATGTTAGCATCAAATCTTCTGCAAATATAATTTTCCCATTCACTTTGAGGCTAATTAATATAATAAAACAAATTTTAAAAAAATAACTGTCAAAAAGAAATGTGCATGATTTAAAGGAAGATAAATATATTAAATAAAAAAAAAAAGTCAAAATGTGTACTTGAATACAAGTAAGTTATGACGGTGATGACTAAAGGACCTTACATTTAGAGCTATATACTTAAAGGCCAATAAATCTAATTTTATGTACGCCTTCACAATTCTCCAAAAAAGAAAAAAAAAAGAATTGGGCTTGCTTGGGGCCAATGTCTACACCCATTTTGGGCCGAGCACAACTTCTTGTGCTAAGAATTGAAATTCAAGCTAGGCTGGTCCCACATTTGTAATAGTGATTAGTACTGATTTTGTTGATTTCAATATTTATCTAATATTATAGCTAGCAGTTTGAATAGAATATTTAGAAAAGTGCAACAACAATTGAGACTAATCTAATCTTCATCTATTGGTAAAAAATTTATTACAAAAAAAAATTTCTATCCAAAAATATCATCTTTTTTGCATGACTCCTAATGCTAGTGACCCAATCAACACGCACCCATATACTAGACTATTCCACTAATCCACACCTATCTCGCTTCTCTCTCCCCTACATCTCTCTTATTTTCTCTATATCTACTCTAATTTTAAATTACATAATTAAAGAAAAGTAAAAAATAAATTACTATTTCAAATATAAATGTTGTACGATCAATGCTCAATTTTTGATATTGAAGAGTGCATTCAGGTACGAGATTATTACTAGTACTTGTATATTATATATCTATCTACTTATATAACAATCATTCTTTTGGAGTTGGTCCCTCTCCATTCTCCTAATTCATAGGAATTCAATCTTGTTCCATTATGTGACTTAAGAACTCGTATACTAACAAACTCATTTGTGTCTGTATATGTATATATATATTGAAGATCTATTGTTATCACCCTAACTTCTTATAATTTTTTATCAAACTTCGCAAAGCGTAGGTTGGGAGAGTGGAAAAACGAGAGGAAGAAAGAGTGGGAGAAGATGTTATTTTAGAGGCGAAGGGGATGAGTGTCAATTCATGAATTGTGCATTCTCTACTGTATATGTACTAGCACTTCATAGGTTAATAACTCTGAGTGATCCTCACATTGTTATATCTTATTACTGTTCATTTATACTTAAGAATATATCTGGTGGACTACCTTTTGTTTAGATATAGTTTATCATGTAACCTATAGATCAATAATAAATAGGCCGCATGACTTGGACTCTCATCAGATGAGGGAGATCCATTTGTTTTTCACTTAGCATATTCATCAGTTTATCATCATGGTATCAGAACTATGATGGACTAAAGTTTTGTTTCTTTTGTGTTGCCATCATGACAGATTTGTTTTCATACAAGTTCAAGATTTTAGTTTTGCGTTACCAAGCAATTTCTTTATGTGGCCATGATTATCTCATCACCCTTCAATTTCTACTCCCAAACATTCATTCTCTCATCACAGTAAAACTAGACTCCACCAATTATAGAACATGAAAAACTCAATTGCACCATGTATTTTGTGCTATTGGCTTCCTAGGATATGCAAACGATACTTTTCAATGTCTAGATTCCACAATAACTGATTCTTTAGGCAAGGAAGTTTCAAACCCAAAATTTCTTGAATGGTCCCAAGTAGATCAACATCTAATAAGTGCAACTAATTCCACTCATAATACTTTAACTTTTCCCCCTATTTTCTCAACTTCACATGCTCTCATGATATCTTCTCTCTACTTGACTGTTGACTTAAGTCACCTTCTCGATCCATATAATGTAAATGAAAATTGTCCTTCAGAATCTCAAAAAGAGTACAATGTCAATGAAGGATTATAAGATTCAGTATATTATAGATGATCTTGAAACTACTTTTGCTCCTGTTGATGACAAAGATGTGGTTCTCTTTATGAAACATGATAGAAGTGTTGGGATAGATTAGATCTAACCTACCAAGGCCCTAATCAATCACCACCTCAAACCTTCCTTGCCCCAATCCATCTCAATCCCCTGATTCCAACTGGTACACTGACTATGAGGATTCCAATCACATTAACTATGATTTGTCGAACCTCTCTCTAGATACCCTTTATCCTGCCAGTTATAAAACAACCATTGGCAATGAAAATTCCTTATCAATCCAGAATATCGACATTGGTTTGATCTCTACTCTTACTATCATTTTCCTTCTCAATAATGTGCTTTATACACCCCACATTTCTTCTAATCTTTTGTTTGCCCATAAATTAGCTCATGATAATAATTTCATTCTCACTTTTGACTCCTTTGGTTTGGTTGTCCAGGATAAAGTCACTGAGAAGATTTTAATCCAAAGGGACAACAAGAATGGTCTCTACCTGCTGCACTCTTCACTTTCTCCTACATCACCAACCTTTCCTTTGTATACTTCTCAGTATTTATCAATTGATTGGCATAACTGTTTGGCCATTCTTCAACTTATACTTTAAAATTGTTACTTTTTTTTGTCATATTATCCTATTTCTGATCGTGGTGTTGCTCATCGTGAGTATTGTATAGCTGGCAAAAGTAATAAACTTTCTTTTTCTAAGTCATTCTCTTTAGTTAATTCTCCTTTGGAATTAATTCATGCTGATGTTCCCCAATGCTATCTGTTGTTGGCTTACGTTGTTATATTCTATTTATTGATTATTTTTCTTGTTTTTGTTGGTTATACCCCATGCACCGAAAATCATAAGTTTACACTAAGTTTCTTCATTTTAAAACTATGGATGAGAACCGACTTTCCACCAAACTCAGAATTTTTCGTAATTAAAATGGTGGTGAATTTGTCAAGAACCATGTGCGTGATTTGTTTACATCCTCTAGAATCGTTCATCAGTGCTCATACCCACATATATCCAAACACAATACATCACCGAACGAAAGCATTGACACTTTATTGAAATTGAATTTCCATGCTTCATACTACTTCTATGCCTACCTTGTATTGGTTTGACGCCTTATGCATAGTTGTTTTTTTATTAATTAATTGCCTAGTGTTGTTACACATAATGTTTTCCCATATGAGTGGCTATTTGATACCTCTCCCGATTTGATCATTTTGTAAACCTTTGGTTGTGGTTGTTATCCTTGGCTCAAAACCCTACAATCAACAAAAACTTCAACCTATATATCTCATAAATAGTGTTTTCTTTGGCACTGCTCATTTTCTAAAAAATATTGATGTTTGGACATTCAAACTGGTAAAGTATTTTTTTTTTTTACATATCGAGTTTGTGGAAAACATTTTTACTTTTGCAATAGGACTCTATCCCTATCTTATGGGCCACTATCAAATCACATTCCCAATTATGCTACCGATTTTTATCAACGGTCAAAATCCCAAATCATTTTTCCCAACTCAGCCTTCTGTCGCTACAAGCAATCTTTCTGCATCTGCAAGCTCATCACATGTGTGGTCTAGTTCATCAGGTGAGCTTGCCAATAATAGTCCCAATTCAACCTCCACCCTGTCTCATTTATTATTAGACATGATACCAAGTCAGATTCCTCCATTTGTTATTAGTGGCCATTCTTCTTCAACTATCCTGCCTGAAACCTTTCATGTCACTCGCAGGAATCACCATCAATGGTGACTCGATCAAAAAACTAGCACATTTAAAAACTAGCTATTGGTTTTGTTAAACAATCAAGAAAAATACAAGAAATAGGAAAAAAGAGAAGGCTAGGGTTTCATTGATACTGCATAATTGAATTGATATACAAAGTAAAGTTTTAACCTAAATACAAAGAGACTATATATAGGCTAAACAAATAAAATAAAAGACTATTCTACCCATAATAATTAAAATAACCCTATATTTCTTAACATCTCCCCTCAAACTCACGATGCGGCAGCTACTAGCATCGAGAGTTTGCCAACTAGAAAACGAAAACGGGAAATAGAATGCGACTTGGTAAAGAAATCTGCAATCTACAAAGTAGAAGAAACAAAGGGCAAAGTAATGGTGCCATGCTTGAGATGATGACGAGTAAGGTGACAGTCGATCTCAATGTGCTTAGTTCGTTCATGAAAAACTGAGTTTGTGAGCAATCTGAATAGAACTCTGGTTGTCACAATACATAGAAGTGGGATGAGAAAGAGAAACTCTCATATCTGCAAGTAACCAACGTAACCAAACAATCTCTTTGGTAGTAGATGTCATAGCACGATATTCTGCTTCGGTTGAAGATTGAGAAACAATAGATTGTTTCTTGCTCTTCCAAGAAATAAGAGAATCACCCAAAAAAATACAGAAACCAGTAACAGACTTGCGATCTGTGGGATCACTACCATGATCAGCATCAGAGTATGCACGCAGCTCCAAGGAAGAGGTAGATGGAAGTAAAAGGCTCTGAAAGACTGTACCTCGAAGATACCGCAAAATACGAAGAACAGCTGCTCAATGAACTGTAGTAGGAGAAGCAACAAACTGACTAACAACATGAACAACATATGCAATATCTGGACGAGTAATAGTGAGATATACCAAGCTCCCAACAATAGTACGGTATAAAGTAGGATCTGACAAAGGTAACCCATCAGAAGAAGAATACTTTGCGTTAACCTCAATGGGAGTATCTACAGTCTTGTTATCAGTAAGTCTAGCTCGCTCAAGAATATCTGCAACATATTTCGATTGAGAAAGAAGATAACCTCTGGGTGAGTGGGCTACCTCAATGCCCAAAAAATATCGTAGAGAACCCAAATCCTTCATTTCAAATTGTCTAGCTAACTCTGTCTTCAAAACTGAAATACCGTCAATATCATCACCAGTAATAATCATATCATCAACATATAAAGACAGAATGATACGACCTGCATCAGTGCACTTAACAAAAAGAGCAGAATCATGATTGCTAGAAGTAAAACCAAGGAAAGAGATCACAACAGAAAATTTCTCAAACCAAGCACGAGGTGCTTGTTTGAGACCATATAATGCTTTCTTGAGCTTGCAAACATACCCAGAATCATGTGAAACACCAGGAGGGGGGCCATATAAACTTCTTCTTGAAGATCTCCATTCAAGAAGGCATTTTTAACATCAAGCTGAGAGATATGCCACTGACAAACCGAAACAACTGCAATAAGAGTACGAATAGTAGTCATTTTTGCAACATGAGCAAATGTCTCCTCATAATTCATACCATACTGTTGAGAGTACCCTTTTGCAACCAACCTAGCTTTGTATCGCTCAACAGATCCATCAGAATTAGTCTTGATCTTATACACCCAACGACAACCAACAACACTCTTACCAGGAGGCAGAGGAACCAAATCCCAAGTACCTGTCTTATGCAAAGCAGAAAGTTCCTCATCCATAGCTTGCTGCCAACGAGATCAAGAATTGCCTCTTTATAGGAAGAGGGCTCAGAGAGACAATGAATAGAAGCTAAAAATGAAGTAAAAGATGAAGAATAACAAGAATAAACAAAATTTGGTAACTTTGTGGACTTACGAATGCGTATGGATTGACTTATAGGTGGATCCACAGCCTCAGATGGAGCTTGATAGACCATAGGAGAAGAGGAAGCTTCAGGTGTGTTGGAGAGTAAAGTGTTAGTACCTGCAGAATGATCAGTAGTACTAGAAACCTGAGATGACAAACTATCAGGATCCTCAGAAAAAGGATCTAAATGAATAAGATCAGATCTAGTCAAGCTATGAGCAGTGGATGGAATAGAAAAGAAAGGTATATGCTCTAGAAAAATAACATGACGAGACACATAAAGTTTCTGAGTTATTGGATCATAACAACGATACCCCTTTTTACCTTCAGCATAACCAAGAAACACACAAATAACAGATCGAGATGATAGCTTGTTACGTTCTACATGAGGACGAAGAACGAAACAAATACAACCAAAAAGTCTAAAGAAAGAATAATCAGGGGCATACCCATACAAATTTTCAAAAGGAGAAACACCTGAAATATGAGAAGATGGAATTGTATTAATCAAACATACAGCAGTAAGAACAGCTTCACCCCAAAACATACTAGGAACAGAAGCAGATAACAAGAGAGAACGAGCAGTTTCAACAATGTGCCTATGTTTTCTTTCAGCAACACCGTTTTGGTCAAGAGTATCTGTACATAAAGTTTGGTAAATAGTTCCATCTAAGGCAAACAAGTTACAAAATTCATTAGAAGTATATTCCCCACCCAAATCACACCTAAAACATTTGATAACAGCAGAATGTTGAGTTTTAACAAGAGCTCGAAATGTTGTATATATTCCAAAGAATTCAGAACGATGTTTCATTAAATAAATCCAACAATAACGAGTATGATCATCAATAAAAGAAACATAATATCGAGACCCTCCTTTTGTGGCAACAGGAGAAGGTCCCCATACATCAAAGTGAATCAAATCAAATGGAGAAGAAGAAACAGAAATACTTCGATTAAAAGGTAAAGCTGAAAATTTTGCCAGTTTACATCCACTACAATCAGAAATATCACAAGTTTGCAAATTTCCTAAGGCCCCTGTGGATGCCAAAAATCTCAAACGAGAAGACGAAACATGACCTAAACGAGAATGCCATAAATAAAAACTAGAAGAAGAAGAACTCAAACGAAAAGAAGATAAATCAACACTAGTAGTAGTAGCAGCAGCAGCAGCAACTGACACTTTTAACTCATCCAAAATATATAGTCCCCCTTTCCTACGGCCTGTCCCAATCAGCTTCTGAGACTTCAGATCCTGCACATAATAAGAAGAAGAGGAAAAGGTGATTAAATTACCAGAATCACATAACTGACCAACAGAAGCAAGATTTAATGTAAGTTTTGAAATATGATAAACATTAGGGAGAGACAAGTAAGGTGTGACAACAGAACCAACACCTGCTATAGGCATAGGAGTTCCATTAGCAGTCATAACAGGAATAGAAGACGAATGAGACACAGAAACAAAAGATGAAGAATCTGGAGACATATGATGTGAAGCACCAGAATCCAAGACCCATACAGAATGTGACATACCTGAAGAACTTTGAGGCAACTGACCTACCGAAGAAGAGGCAGACATAGCTTGTGGTTGTAAGGAGAGAAACTTCTGAAATTGTTCAGCCATAGTACTAAGATCGGTGAAAGGAGCTGATGAAACTACTGCTGCAGTATTAGACTGTGGTGGTCTATAACGCTGAGGTGGTCTATGAGCATTAGACTGTGACTGGTTGCCAGACTTCCAAGATTGAGATTATTGTTGTGATTGATTCTGCTTTCTCAACTTAGGACATTGAGCCTTCCAATGACCTTTCTGCTTGCAGAAACTGCACTCATCGAAAGCAACCCTAGTGTAAGGCTTATTCTGATTATTAGAGAATGGCTTAGAAGGTACTGCTAACACAGAAGAATTCACAGTAGAAAGAGTTCCCTTTTCAGAATAAGATTTAAGACGTATTTCTTCAGCCAATAACTCACTGACAACTGAGTCAACAGAAAGAAGTGGAGAACGATGCAGAATTGAACCTCTAAATCCTTCAAAATCACTGCGAAGTGCTGTTAAAAATTGTACCAACCGTTGCTGCTCTCTACGATCAATATAGGCACCACATGCCTTTAATTCTGCCGATTCTGTAAGAGCCAATTGATCCCAAAGATCTGTGATAGCAGAATAGAATTCTTGAATACTCATATTCTTCTGCTGAAGAGCTCGTATGTCATTGTCCAATTGATACTGCTTTGCAAAATTTGATTGAGTGAACAACCTTTGCAGATGATCCCAAACCTCCTTTGCTGTCTCATACTTTGCCAACTGTGTACCTATAGAATGCTCAACAGAATTGTTAATTCAAGTAACAATTTTTGCATTGTTTGCTTCCCAGGAATCTATCAACGTAGCATAATTTTCATCAGTATTCTTAAGTTTCACAGAAGTTCCACTAACATATCCCCACATATGTTTACCCTTAAGAAAATTTCTCATCACATAACTCCAATACGAATAATTCTTTCCATCCAACCTCACACTCATAGATTGAAGCGAATCATCTCTTTCAGTAGCCATAATCAAACAAACAAAGAAAACCAGATTGCAAGAGAAGGGAAAACGAAATACCAGATTGCCAAATCAGAACGAAATACCAGATTGCCGAATATCCTCCGAAATACCAGTTGGATCCGCGAAAGCTGTGTTTGAGATTTAGTCTTGTCCCATGAAACTTAGCTCTGATACCATGTTAGAATAGTTTTTTATTTTATTTGTTTAGCCTATATATAGTCTCTTTGTATTTAGGTTAAAACTTTACTTTGGTTTAACTTTCTCTTAGTTTCACCAGTTTCTATCAAGCCTTCCATTGCCCCTACTGACGATGATGCATTTCATGATCTGAATCTTTTCAAAAGTATTGTTGGTACATTATAGTATCTCACCATCACTCGTCACGACTTATCATTTGCAGTTAATTATGCTTGTCAATGTATGCATAAACCTCTCAACAAACAATTCATTATTGTTAAACAAGTACTTCGTTTTAGAAAAGGCACATCATACCATGGACTCACCTTCAAGGTTTGTTCTCTTTATATTATTGCTTATTCTGATGTCAATTGGACAGGTAATCACACAGATCGTCGCTTTGCTGCCAGTTCATGCATGTTTTTTGGAGAATAATTTGAATTTTTTAGTGCACAGAAAAAAAAAAAACCAACGATGGTGCACTCATCAACTGAAGAAGAATATAATGCCCTTGGATATACTCCATGGTTGGCATTACTTGGCTCAAATGCTACTTCATGATCTATGGATTCAAGAGGCTCCTATTTCGATTATATGGTGTGATAATATTTCTATCATCCTAGTTGCCTCAAATCCAATTTTTCATGGCGGTATAAAAGCATATAGAGGTAGATTATCATCTTATTCATGGCAAGTTGTTCAAAGCTTGAAGTTCAACATATTTCTACTGTAGATTAAATCGTCGATATTTTTTACCAAATCCTTGTCTTCACGGTATTTTGTAATCATCCAAAGTCCAAGTTGAAGGAGGATGTTGGAGTATTTCATATGTTTCATAGTTATCCTCACTTTATTATCTCTTATTAGTGTTCCCTAGGAGTGCATGTAATGGATTAACTTTTGCTTAGAGTTGATTTATCATGTAACCTCATTATCAATAATAAATAGACCACATGATTTGGACTCTCATCATCTGAGGGAGATCATTTGTTTTTCACTTAGCAGTATTTTTCGGTTAATCATCAATATGATAGACTTATTTTGTAGCAACAAGTCCTCACTAGACTATTGGTGCAACCTTTGGGAACATATTGAGCTATGTTGCAATATTTGTTTTTCAAAACAAAATTATCTATCTTCCATAAAGAAAGTCACTTGATTTTAATATCTACCAATTTAATGAAATTTTTGTTTATAAGTTAATACGAATTAATGGGAACATAACAAAAATGCAAATCGTATGGGGGTTGATAAGACTCGGGTACGATAACATTTTTTCTTTCTATGAGATTGTTTTAGAAGTAATAAATAATAATAATAATATTAATATTAATATTAAGGGTCATCCAGTATGATACGTATAATTTGCAATATATTTCATCACCACCCTTGCACCTAGACCCCATCTCTACTTATACTCCCATCCCATCAGAACATTACTGGAAAATTATTTATTAATGTGACAAATTAAAATTTTCTAAAAATTTAAATATAAATTAGTTAATAAATATGATAAGAAATTTAAATGTAAAATAGTTATGAAAAATTTGGAAGTGATGGCTTACATGTTGGAATTCAGTTTGATTTAAGGAGGATTTTTTTTTTTTAATTAAGCTCTCTCTCCTCCAAAATTGACTTTTATAATATATAGTATAGATTTATTCTTCTACTTTTTTGTTTTGTTTGCTTTTTTTTTTTTTTTTTGCTTTTCCTTGTTATAGTTCACTCCTTTTCTCAAACCTTCATCACATATATTGTAATGCTTATATGCATGCATATATTAAGAGGCATTTACATCCCTCTTGTAAATAAAAATAAAAAAAATCTCTTTTTTTTGGGGGAAAAAATGACCTTTTTGCTTAATAAAAAAATGTTACCAAACACTAAGTGAGTTAATCTCATATAATATTGGATTTGGTTTTACCTCCAACTGTTATTGGACTTGAGACCTATGAGTCTACATGAGATGGTTCCGAAATAATTAATCCCACATCAAGAAAATAGAGATCATTGATTCAAATTTTTTATCTAACTGTTGTACTAGTAATAGTAAAATAAAATTTTTAAAAATAGTATTTAACTCAGCGGCAAATCAACAGTGGGGACAAGTGGCCCCACTAAAATTTGAAAAAATATTGGAGTGTAGTTTGAAAATTTGTAAGTTTTAGAATTTGTTAGATATTGCCCCCACTGAAAAGCTTTAAACTAAGGGTAGTCGTGAATTTTTCTTAAACATGTGGGGTTTCTTTAAACTTTAGTAAAAGTAAAATGTGACTTTTACTTTATTAGGGCATAGGTCCTTGGTTTCCTTCGTTTCGACCAAAACTCTGTTCGTCTTCTTTGAGCTCTCTCTCCATTCCATGGATCCTGAGGATCTCTCTCTCTCCATTCAATTTTTTACTTCCTCTTTAGTGATAATCTCTCTCTATCTATCTATCTATCTCTGTTGTGCTACATTCGAATTGATATTGGCAATTGTAATTTGTTCTAATAATTGGATTGTTATGTTTAGAATTTACGTATTACGAATTATTTTTTGGATTAAATCATTTTGATTGATTGAGCTTGAGTAAATTGATTGTGATAGCTTAAGTTATTCTTATATCTAAAATTGATTTAGTTAATGTTTTTAGACCCTAGATTTTAATTGACTTGTGGTATATTTAATTTTTCTAAATTATTTTTGTTTAAAAATGTTCAATTTTTCTAAACTATTTTGATATATTCAACTTGAATAATGTATACTAAGTTGCGTCTCCCTAAAGAATTTTTTTTTGAATAAACTATTGATAAAAAATTTTGTCTGATCTTAGAGCTGATAAGCCCCGTTTGGTAACGTTTCTGTTTTTTATTTTTGAAAAACGAAAAACGAAAATAAAAAATAATTTATTTTTATTTTTGAAAATCGCCCCTCGTTTATCAAACGATGACAAAAACGAAAAACATAAACGGTTACCAAACGAGTTTTTTTTTCTTGTTTTCTCTAAATATCAAAATAAAAACCTAAAACGAAAAATTTAAACGTTACCAAACGGGGCCTTAATAACAAGATTATTTTTTTTTTGTTGATTTTTTGCTATATCTCTCATATATGAAGGTTATGCCATTAATTGAAATTCTTTTAATGAAATAATGGTTCAATAAAAATAGTGTTAATTTTTGGAATTAAATAGTTCGATCTTTAAGGTTGCACCCGCAGAAAAAGTTGTCAGCTATGAAACACGGATACAAATACGGGATACGGGTACAATCCGATACGGATACAGTAATATGACAAAATCTAAAAAATAAGGATACGGGTATGGTGAAGATACGACTACAATAAAATATATTTAATATTTTTATTATTTTCAATCATCATAATACTTATATATTTTGGCAGTTCTTTAACACAATAAGAAAAATTAGTAATTATTTTTGGTTTGAAGAAAATATATATGGTATTACTCTGGTATATTCACAAAGTGAAATGGTTAATTAAAGAATCAAAACTAAAATTTTACCGAATAAGTTTATTTAGAAGTAATTTTTACTAAAACTATAACGTAATAAATTTATTTTATGCTCTTTTAACATGTAATTGTAGATAATACTTAAAAAATATTCATGTATTTTTGAAGTAGTATGAATTTTTGTAAATATATTGTATGAGATGTGAATTTGAAAATAAATGTTAAAAATTCAACTAAAAAATTATATATATTACTTGAGCACAAAAGTATCCATGAAGTATCCTAATATTTAATTATTATCGATTACATAGGAAAAAGTGTATCTAATATGTATTCTCGAGCATCCGACGAGTATCAAATGGACTTGATTTGATTTTGAATGATGTTGCCTCCATGTTTTGCCTGAGGTTTTCCCCAAACCCAGCCCCCCTCAAACTTATTTCCCCAACTCAGTCAGTTTTCAGCTTAATTCCCAAACTCAGCTTCTTTTTAAAGACGTCATTCCAAATGACGCCTTCAGGTGTAAAAACGTCATTTGGAATGACGTTTTTAAAGTCGTCATTTTAAATGACGTTTTATAATATGGATAAATTTAACGGCAGTTAACAGAGTTAAACAAAAAATAAAGGGATGAAGACGTCATTCCAAATGACGTCTTCATACAGAATGACGTTTTCTACCCCTTAGCCTTTTACAAAATCCAACCACCAACTTATAAATAAATTTCATAAAAACTAATATCACCACCTTATGTCTCACATAATGATTAACCAGATAAAATTTTTTTTAATAAATTTTAGAATTTAATTCTCTTTTCATAATATTTTTGAACTAATTAAAAAATTGAAAATAAAAATCATAAAAACATAATTTAATTTCATATGTTTGAATATAATAATATATTTGTAAAACATATATGTAATAAAAAAAATTAAAAGCGTGTTTTAAAAGTAAACTTGTATATCTGTTAGATGTGTGTATTTAACCCATGCTTTACTAAATTGATTAAAAAAATCTCAATATTATAATCTCACTTTCCATGTCATAAAAACATCCCAATCTAGAGGAGATTTTCTCCAAACTCAGGTGGCCCTAAAAGTTTATTTCCAAAACTCTGTATTTTTTTTACAAACGTCACTTTAAATGATGTTTTAAAAAATATTTTTTTGGTAGAAATTTGTTTTGTATATATTGTAAAAAATTATGTATTCCAATTTTATATTATAAGTTCATCGAATATTTATAGTTGACCTACAAAGTGTGCAAAACTAAAAATTATAGAAAAAGATACTTATACATTAAAACAAAACCTAGTTATTACATGAGACTGTAAGAAATACAGTCTGTCAATATTTTGGTTTATGTAGAAAATAACATAGCGGGTTGCCCAGTACACATAAACTCGATGGAATAAAAGTGTCAGACGCATCATCACTTATATCATAAATTTCTATATCTGAAAGTAGTAACGGATCCTCCAAAATTTGAATCTCAGCATAATCAGGATCGAAATGCTCAATTTTTGCATGGTCGATTGCATGCAAACGATCAAGTCTACGCTGCATCTGATCATTTTTACGTTGAAGTCTTGCTATGATCTCGTTATGGTTGGTAGAGTTTTGTGGATCATATATATCAGTCGAACGTGCCTTTGGTACCATTAATCCATGCCAACGACAGTATACTTCAAGCTCACAACGTTTGTCATATAACTGTCGCCATCTTGGCGTAGGTTCGATACAAGCACTTGGAGGCAGAAAGTCGGTCGCAGGCCCCACAAATACGTGTCCAATTTGACCGAATGAGTGATAAGGGTCGATGGGCTCATTACGGAACTCACGCTTTTGTACATACCAAGTTACACTGGTAGAATCTGTGTAGGATTCAATTGAACGAACTACGTTTACACTACATGTTGCTCTGCTAGTCGAGTGTTGACGTTCGTAGGGTGAAGATGAACTTTTTGGTTCATTGCGTGATGAAGAACCTTGGGTGGTTTGACTGAATTGTCTGTTAGACATATTTTGGGTTCTGATGTACACAATTAATAAGGATAGTTTATATAGACACGAAATACAATTATATAAAAATTTGACAGGACACAGGAAAAGTAATGATATGACTCTACACTGATAAAGTAATAAAATAATTCGTGAATAACAAAAAGGCTGACATGAGTTGTCACTATACTAACGACACATTGATAAAGTATTGATACGACTCCACACTGAAAAAGTATTGACATATCTTGTGAATGACAAAATGACGGACATAACTTGTCACAAGACTGACTACACTGATAACGAATGAATGACATGACTTGTCAATAGACTGACTGCACTAACAAAGCAATGATATGAGTTCACAATGAAAATGGTAAATAGATAACAATTCAAATACAAAGAACTGAAATGACTTGACACTACACTAGTTAGATAGTCTTGCTATTTCAATAATGAACAAATGTAGACTTTGTTAAGCTTCATCAAACATATAATCATCTGGCATGTATTGTGCATTAGACAATATATTATTTTCCTCAACTGGTGTCAACTCTCGTCTATGTGCAACTCTAATCATGTCTTTTGCTTGTTGGAGCATATAATAGCGAGACCTACGAATTAGCATTCTATTATTTTCTCTTTGAACTTGTTCTACTGTTGATTCGAAGTCCTCTCTATTTCGGCGTTGCATTATTAGTAATCGTCTACGAGGCACTGGTATGCCAACTTCTCTTAGTTGTGTAAAAAGTTTATCTGATTCTTTAGCACGAAAAGCCCACTCTCGTCGTACTCCTGCATAATACTCTTTTGGATCGGAAAATCTCTCATTCTTGTAATCATCGTTCCGTTCTTGTAACAACCAAGCTCGTTCACGTCTGCGATTGTTAATTCTCGTAAAAAATTTTGATGTAGACATAATGTTCTGTTTATGATATCAGCGGCAAAATGGTGTTTAAATAGTATTGGTCCAAGCCTACTGTGTTCACATGTCATATCAGTCAATAGTGAAATAGTTTAGTGATCAGAGGTCATATATGATATAATCATTCATCAGGCTAGTATAAGGTCAATTAAATCTTTCCCCTTTTGAAATGTGTGCCGTCACTTCAACCCAAAAAAAATGCAGTGTTATGTGAGAACAAGTGTTTGTGTTAGTATTTGTGTTGACCCATGGTAGTCTTGTGAGAACAAGTGTTTGTGTTGTTTTTTCTACAGATCATATTATTGTTGTGTTGAGATTTACGTGTGTAGTGTAATGTACGTGTAATGTTGAAATGAGTTAAATGTGTTGTGACAATGCATTTACAAAATAAAAACTTTGTACATTGTTTAAAAAAAATCTAACAAATACATAATCATGTCCCACACGTAGGTGGTCGCCTACGTCGCTTCGGCTGTCTGCGAACCTCCTACTCTACATCCTGTGGTACAGCCTGTATCACCTGTGACACACCGATGTCATCGTGATAATGTGCATGTTGTGCATGACCTCGCCCCCGTCCCCAACCTTATCGTCCACCTCTAACCCGTGGACCGACTCGCACAGGGCCTACACCTACAATTGTATCACCTTGTGTCACTCCCTCCTGATGTAACAATGAATCTGGTACAGGAGGCTGGGCAGATGAAAGTGCTGGTGCTGGTGCTGGTGCTGGTATCGATGTGGATGTAACTGCAGTCAGTGTCTGTGCTGAAACCACTGTCGATGGGCTCGGAGTAGATGCTGGGGTTGGCGTGGGTATCGCTGTCGGGGCCGATATGGGTCCATGTGCCACTGCCAGTGTCGATGGCAGTGTGGGTGTATGCGGATGTCTGGGGGTCGATGTCGGTGATGATGGTGATGCAAGTGCTAGGGCTGGTGTCGGTGTCAGCTCAAATGGGAATGATAGTGTTGGTGTCAGTGTCTGTGCATGTGTGGGTGTCGATGCATGAGCCTGTGCCGATGATGATGGTGATGCAGGTATCGAGGTCGGTGTCCTTGTCGACTGAAGTGAATGTGCCTGTGCATCAAGAGATGTCGCTGTCGGTGTAGGTGTTGTGGTTGATATGGGTGCATGAGCCGATGCCGATGCTGATGGTGAAGATAAATGAGTAGTCCAACCATGGTGAAAATGAGAAGGTGGTTGTGCAGATGTAAACGGTACATTAGCATCCGGGACTGAACCTTGGACAAATCGTCGATGCTCACGGATAGATGTCAAACATGAAGAGCTCATATCTGTGATACGTCCAATGTTCTCCATGCAATGTGTCAAGTCTGGACTGCCTTCATATGTACCACGTGCAGTCTGATAGATCCGTGTCAGTGTATCTTCCTACAAAAAACATTGAACCCAGATTAATTAGTGTATTAATCAATTAGTAATATTTGTCATGCTAATTGAATAGTGCAATATTTAACAACATATTACCAGAAGCTCTATGATGCTCCCAACTGGCTGGAATCCGACAGTAGGCCTAGCAATTGGTGGACCAACTAGACGCCGAGTGATGCGACGATACCATTGCATGTATGCGTCAGTCGGATCTATCGGTGCAGTACTCAGGGCTCCGGTAACAATGGTATCTCTACGATGTGCCCACATCTCCGTGTACACCTGATGAACTACAGACCAATCCCGACCAGATCTACCTCGCCGGTTGATAGCATGCAGCGCCCGGCTAGTATCACATGGCTGTGGTATGTGCTGAATCAGGCCAAACTGTCGAGTAACTCGATCTGAAAAATGTCATTCCACAACGTCAAAGCAAATCAACGGGACTCGTGTGCGCCAAATATCTTGCCCAATAAGGCAATATTCTGGCAAGGTACCCATTACATCAGGTGTATATGGCTCTCATATCATCTGCATTACAAATTATGAGCACTCATTAATAAATGTACAGCTATTTTTTAAAAAAATTGGGCAGAGTTTCCTTTGAAAATTGGACATTTCCAAAAAAATTCAACCTATATTCAACACACTCAACTCAATTACAGTTATAACGAAATACAATACCCAACAGAATGGAATAAACCAAAAATATAAACATCCAACTAACTCAACATTCACTTACTTCACATTTTAATTCAATACACTCAACTACACATTCTTACAAACTTTAAAACCGAACATCCAAGTTTTTAAGACATGGTCAAGCTAATATACCTGATCGTCGCGCATCTGGTCCAGCTGGTCCCAATAGTGACGTAGTACATGTGTAGGCGTGTGCTGTTCCGAAAGTATAACATCCCATCTATACATTTCAAATTACTTATTAAATAAAATATTAATATGTAAAATATACATTTAAGTACAACTTATATTTATTACGCACCTACAACCAAGTGGACCATCATGTACACCGTGCGCAACAACAGCATCATGTGCAGGATCGACATCTACACCGACTCCATCTAACTCTGTACCACCACCTAGTGGACCATCATGTATACCATGCTCCGCTGCACCAATAACGACCCGTTGTCGTGGTAACACACGCTGTGGAGCAATGTGTACCAGACGTCCCATGCCAATAACTACATCACCAATACATTGATTTTACATATGTATATTTACAAGAACATAAATTAAGCAATTAAGTGAAGAATGCAAGCATGTACCTGCAGCAGAATAAGTGGACCGCTAATATCTTTTGTGTCCCGCTTAGTAGCTAAACACATCTCCCGATATAACCATGAAAGAGCAGCACTGCCCAACTAAAAGTGTCAGCCGCATGTAAATCTCCGAGCAATGGTAGGAACATAAGTTTCACCCTGCTGGACGACTTGTCACTGAACAAAAACTCACCAATCAACAAAAGCATGTACGATCGGGCGTAACATGATATAAAATGCTCGGTCGCATCAGGTGGAATTCCATGGCCCAAATGCTCGGTCAATGCACTAAGTCGCAAAGTGGACTTATCTATCGCTCCATCTGCTGGTGTGAACCCAAGCAACTCTGTGCACATGAACTCCACTGCTGTATATCGCGTACGGTGTCCACACCACATACAGGAATCCCATCAACCGAAAGGCCAAGTAATATAGCTGTATCCTGGAATGTGATGGTGGCCTCACCCACTGGCAGATGAAATGTGTGTGTCTCGACGCGCCATCTCTCTACAAGTGCAGTAATAAGATGTCAGTCCAACTGAATGTATCTAAGTCGATATGCCCCATAAAATCCAGCTGTGCGTAGATGCTGAATAACCTGATCATATGTGATAGTAACTCGACGTGAAGGAGCCTCTGCTCGTCTACAATGTAACGAGGCTAGCTCAATGCCCTCCCAAATAGTAGTCGTCTGATGGTCACCCTGTAACGATAGAACAGATGCATCATCGGGCCCTGGTTGTAGTAATGAACGGGGGTCACGATCCATGCCTACAACCTACATCCACATAAAATATACAAACATGAGTTAACATATATAAATAACAACGTTAATATATATGAGATGATAAATAATGAGATCGAACAATATATAATCCAATACAACTTACATACAAAATTACAATTTAACTAACATTTATAGTGGATGGCCCATTGAAGAAGCTGATTGGTTCTTTGCAGGACATGTTCGACGATCATGCTCTAGTTGCAAACAAATATTACAGTGGTTCTTCTGGCGCCCTTCTCTTGGAAAATCCACTTCATTCCGTATGCGCGATGTCTGTGGACGTCCTCTAACGCCTCGACGCAACGACCTATTAGGGCATAATGTAGGGTCATCGGTAGTATCCCAATAATCTTGGTGGTGCAGAGGATGAAGATCTGGTGCCCAAGTGGATTCAAGTGCATGGATGCTATATATTGGATCGATTAAATTCCAAGAACTAACATGGAAGTGCGAGCATGCAGCCATAACATGAGAACAAGGCATTTTATAAATTATAAATTTCCCACAACGGCATGTCCGGTCATCAATACAAACAACATGTGTATTACCGTTATTACTGACCACCTCCGCAACTTCACGTCGCATGTGAAAGGGTGTAACAGTACACATTCCTACTTTGACCTGGTTTGGTCGCATAAATTCGATTGCTTCAGGTGAGTATTCAATACCATCCTCTATGCAGCGTTGTGCATGTTCACGGCGCTCACAAAAATATTTTGCGAGCCAATAAAATATGAATTTCACACATGCAGTGATGGGAAGCATCCTCGCACCTTTCAATGCACCATTGAACACCTCATAAACATTGGTTGTATTTGTTCCATATCGTCGACCACCATCATGGGCAAGTGTCCACTGTTGTACTGGAATATCAACTAACCGCTTCCATGCCAATGGATCTATACTTTTAATTTCTTTCATTATCAAATTAAACTTGCGAATCTGATGTGCTGCCCCAGCCTTCCACACTAGATCTTTCAAATACATGTTCTTGTAATGTGTGTTGAAATTGTTTTGTACATGCCTAAGACAAAAACGATGATAGGCGTATGACTCATTCCACCCAGAATCTGGTTTCTTAACCGCTGATATTATACCTTTATATCGATCTGAGATTAAGCATATACCAGCTCTATTTGGCACAACAGAGTGACGTACATGATATAGGAACCAACCCCAGCTTTCACTAGTCTCCTCATGAACAAAGGCAAATGCTAGAGAAAAAAATCTTCTTTTGAGCGTCAATTCCAGTAGCAATAAGAAGCTTATGCTTATACTTGCCATTTACAAATGTGTCATCGATGCTGATTACAGGCCGACAATGAACAAACCCATCAATAGAAGCTTTGAATGCCCAGAACACCTTTCCAAATATGTCAAATTCTGGAGCACGAGCCTCATATTGCCACTTTACAATCATCCCAGGGTTGTATTTCACAAGAGCACCCATAAACTTCGGCAAAATGTTGTAAGAACAATCCCAGTCATCGAAAACCTTGGCTATAGCCTTATTTTTCGCATTCCACGCCTTCTTGTACGTTATCAAATAATGATACTCTTTTTTCACCATTTCAATGATGACAGGCATTGTTACATCAGGTGTACCCCGAACCACACCCTCAATCCATTGAGAAATAAAACCCGCATCAAGCTGACAGTGGTCCTGGTTCAACCTTGCGTAGAAACATGTGTGAGGTGCATGATATTTTGTGATCTCAAACATTCCATACTTCGCCTTCAAAATCGCTCGTAGCCTCCATTTGCATCCACATTGTACATGCATCTTACACCTCAATACCCAACGCGTTTTATTTGTATCTACAACAATATATTGTTGGTGCATCTTAATTGAATACAATTTAACCGCCATCTCCAACTCTTTTTTACTCCTGAACAATATACCCTTCGCTAGTTCTGGTCTTGTAGGATCCCATATTTTAATTTCATGCATATTGCACAAGCTGTCAACATCATTTTGATTTTCTAATTCAACGTTTGAGAAAATTGTTGACTCCGGCTCATGCATAGGAACCCCACCATCATCCTTAACAGAATTACTTTCGGCATCGTAATCATCATCATCAGAGTCATCACTTAATAAATCTTCTGCGAATTCTTCTTGTTCATAGTAATCATTTCGGCCACACATTCCTTCATATGTATTGTTATTAATCTGATGCACTACAAGTGCTTGGACAGGGTCCACTGGTGCCAGTGTTGGGGTAACTGAAATCATTTCCATCCCCTCCTTATCCAGTATAGCATTGTATTCTTGATGAGATGAGCATTCGGGATAAGTACTAGGCCCCGTTTTTTATTGTGCATGTGTATATCGATTGTATTCTTCCATACACTGCATTGTTAAAGGGGTATAATAATCATCCACCATGGCTGAAGGGTCAAGCATTGGGATATATGGTTGTTGGCTTAGCATAGACGAGTATAAACCACCATCAGACAAATCTTCATTACTTCCACTAATGTCATCTGCCCTAACCTCTTCACTCACATACAAATCCACTAAGTTAACACCTTGATTGTCAAATACAACATCTACCATTGCTTCCACACCATCGTTGTCAACAACTTCTACTGGAATATATGTAAAATTGTTAGTTCCCAAAGCAGTAGGAAACCTACAAATAAGTTTGAGATTGTATTTATTCTTATCTATCCCTGTCACATCATGCAACTTATCCACCAATGTCGAGTAAGTTATATTATGCGCAACCTTTATCACACGCTTAAAACCATTATCGTATCGTAACACATCATGGTTCTTGAATATGGTACCACCCCAATAAACCATCACAGAAGCACGTCTTCCAGCCATTCTTAACAATTCTACAATAAAGACATCAAAAGTTAGTGTGTAGACACAACCAAAAGATTAAAATCAATGGGACTAGTTCACGCTTTCATCGAAATCTACTTGTTTATGCTTTGAAATGTTATAAATCGGGTAGCCCGTTCTAATAATTCCTTCAGTATTAGGACTATAACACTATGCAAAGTAGACTACACTCAATCATTCTTAAACATCGTAACTAGTTTGGGGGGAAGACAAAGGAAAGCATAGCAAAATTTTAAAGTTTACAATTTAATGAGCAGACTATTTATTAGTTATTTATCAATTTGAACGAGCAGACTATTTATTTGTATTAATAATGAAACTTAACCAACAATTAATCTTATTTGAAGCACCAAATTTTTAGTTTGTACTCTACAAAATTGACAGATAATCAATTTTGTACTTTACACAAACTAAAAATCAATTTTGTAGAGTACTAAAAATCAATTTTGTAGAGTACAAAAATCAATTTGACAGATAATCAGCAATGGTTTTTAGTTTGTGTTTGGGGGATGTAGCACAAATTTTGGATAGACATGTTAAGTGCACATTTGCAACCACTTAAATAATAAACAGCCCAACCATGCTGACATAATCTAAAAGCAATCAGAGGTGCTTGAGGGAAATGGTTGTGCTAAAATTGACACATTGTAAGTGCTCATTGTTACCATTCAATTAGCGAAGAGACTAAATATAGAGAGAGAGAACCACAAGACTTGGAATAATTTTTTCTAAATTATTTTATCTTCACTTGATTGAGAGTAAAAAATATATATTCTAAATGTGAGAAATTATAAAATAGATTTTTGTTTAATTTTTTTTTTAGATTTAAATGATTGAGTTTTTTTATGCGGGCAAATCTATACTGTACATCCAAAATAAAATTAAGTGGGGGCAATTGTCTGAGTGGCTCCGCTCCTGATTAGAGCAATGTTAGTTGTACCAAATTTAAAGACCTAATTTATTACAATCTTTTGGATTAAGTTCACTTAAACTAAGGGCTAAAGTACATTAGTTTCACAATTGAATTATCAAATTATGCATCCAATCATTAAAATATGAGCAAGAGAAGCCCATAAACCCCCCCCCCCCCCAACAAAACACACACACACAATACCCCTGTCAGAACTTGTGTGTTAATACAAGTCCAAAAGGGTTGTGCACAATGAAGTATAAGCTCGGTTGGTCTGTTATATTCTTACTATAAAACTAATAAAAGTACTTTAATATAAAAAAATGTTGATTCATAATTTTATTTTTATAAGTTATTAAAAAAGCTTATAAATATCGAAACTATCCTCCAACATCTTCAGTAATGTCATAATCTATACCAATTCTATATACATGTAACTATCTTCAAAAAAAAATTACAAGTACCTTAGAATAAATTTTTTTAGACTTATTATTAATCCTTTATAAAAAAAATAAAAAAGACCAATATATCCTTTTGTACTTTAAAAGGCTCATAAATTCATTTTCTACTACTCCTCCGAGATAAATGCATATATTTTATTTTTTATAAAATGGTACAATTATTTTGTAAAATTGAGCTAACATGATTAGGTTATTTGGTGAAATTGAAAATAAATTGAGCTATTATTATTATTATTGATTATTTGTGTAATTTTTGATGGATTTCCATAGCTCTCTCTCTCTCTCTCTCTACTCTAAGTCTGATGACTAGAGCTTGTTTACTTAATTCCCTCTAGTTTCATGCATTTGCTACTACTACTTTTCTTATAAACAGAATCCCCTCTAAGACTACACATAACAAATCTCCTTATCAACTTCTATTTCATTCACTTCCTAACTATTCTAACCTCAAAACCTATAGTTGTGCCTGCTATCCTCTCCTTACTTCATATTCCAAACACAAACTTCTTCACAAAACTACTCATTTTGTCTTTCTTGGCTATCCATTTGACTATAAGGGGTGATTGTGCTATGATCCTATCACAACTAAAATTTACATTTCCAAGCATGTTATTTTTTATGAGACTATTTTTCCCTTTGCCAAGAGAAAAAGCAAAGATAACCTTATGACAATTTCATGACTGAAACAACAAATTTAGTTTAGCTGGTAAAACAGGAAGAGAAAAAAGATGGGTCAAGCTCGAAAGATTTAAGGAATTGGGAAAGCCACAACAATACCCACAAGAAAAGGCCACAAAATTTCAGTGTTCCACAAAATTAAGAACAATACCATTAGATTTTTTTTCCTCTGAATTGGAAACAACCACAGTTAAATCATACATTTTCTTCTAAATTTAAATGAATTTATCATGTCAAAATTGAGTTATTCAAGTCTGATAATAACATACCCGGTGTTCTGGATCAATTTAGGGCCAAATCGCTGACTCGGTGGAACAACAATGCTGGTTTGTGGAGGAGGAGAGGTCACGGTGGTTTGTGTAAGAGGAGAGATGAAATGTTTTGAAAATTTTTAACCTAGACTTTGATTTGGGAATTTTTAAGGGCATGATATACGTTAAAAATATCATTTGGAATGACGTCTTCATCTCTTTATTTTTTGTTTAACTCTGTTAATTGTCGTTAAATTTAGTCATGTTTTTAAAATCATCATTAATGACGTTTTCATAAAAAAAAATTAAACTTCAAATCGTCATTCTAAATAACGTTTTTAAAGTCGAAGACGTCATTTGAAATAATGCTTTTAAAAAGAAGTTGAGAATTAAGTTGAAAACTGAATTGGTGAAATAAGTTTTGAGGGGCTGGGTTTTGGGAAAACCTCTGTTTTGCCTCCGACCTTTATTGGGCTTGATTTTGTCTTCGTATAATTCCCTCCTGATTTCCAAAGCCAGTGTGAAAATCTCTCTCTCTCTCTCTCTCTCGGTGGGTGGGTGTTGTGTGTTTGATCGGCAATGGTGCTCTCATCGGCGTTCCGGGAAAGGCTGGAACAAATGGAGCAAAGCAGAAACCAACGCCTCTCTCTCCTCCAGGTCTGCCACCCTCACCCTACCTTCATTCTCTCTCTGTCCCTCTAACAAATTCCAATCCTCTTCAAGTTCAATTTTAACACTCGCAGGCTGAGAAAGAACTTCTAATAAACAAGTCTCAACTCCTATCGTCAAAGCTCACCAACATCAGATCCATTGAACAACGCTGCTTAAAGCTCGACCACAAAATCGCTTTGCAACACTTCATTATATCTTCTCTCAAATCGGAGATCGACTGCCTCGATTCCAATTACCTCAACTATCTACAACAGTGTAGGTTTGTTTCCATAACTCAGCATGTATATAATAGATTTGGATAAATTGAAGTGAATTGGTGGATGATTTGGTTCCTATCTAGGGTTCTGAAGAGCGAGGGGGAGGTGCTGGAGGAGTTGGAGAAGGAGAAGGAGAAGTATTATAATTCGAAGAGTGCTGATATAGCAGAATTTGGGGAACGAGTTCAGAATTTTGCTGTTGAATGTCGAATTCGAGTTGAGGAATTGAGAAAACGCATGGAGGAGGTAAATAGATAAGGGGAATTGCATTTTACACCCCAAAGATTTAAAATTTTTCATTTTTTTTCACGTTTTACGCAAAATGTATTGAAAGTGTTATAATGTGGTCATTTTGTTACCTTCCTTTGATTATTCGGTTAAAAATCACCAATTGCCACATTATAACACATAATATATTCAGGATACATAGTTATCAAAATCATACGATTCGTGATTCAATTCGTACGATTTGGTTTGATACAGGTACAAAATGATTCATATCTTATATGAGAATCGTTTTAGAGTTGAATCGCACCTGAATCGAATGATTCGTTTCGTTTCTCATGAATTGTAGGATTTAACCATTTTTTTAAAAACCCAAATTTTTAGCAAAATGATGTTTTGTACTTTAAACAGTAAAACGACGTCGTTTTGTTTGCAGAGGAACCCATGCCCTAATAAAAATTCAACATCTTTGCTCGTTCTCTCTTTAACGTCATCTAAAGTTCGTCTTGCATTGTCTAAAGCTAAAAATCACGGCTAATACTCACGTATCATCAGTTGATTTTTTTTATCTAAATTCTTTAATGGGTAGTTTGTTAGGCTATAATTTTTTATTTCAAAATGATGGCGAGTATGTTTTCTCCCCATCAATTTTCTTATTTGTTCTTTTTTCATTCATGTTTCTAACCTAATCGATCATGTGCATCACTATTTTGGTTCTTGAATAGTCATGGTTCTTTAATAATTTTTTTTTTCAAGTTATTGAATTTAAAAATAGTTAAGCAAAAGATGAAAATGAAGTAAAAGGCTAGCGTCTTTCCATTTAGACGACGTGATTATGTCAAATGATTATTTTTAGAATGCAATAATGTTTAATATTCAATATTTTGTTTGTTTTAAATATGTAATATTATTTTATATTTTTGTTAAAATTATGTGTCGAATCTTACGATTCACGACTCTATACAATTCACGATTCTCAAATTTAGGATTCCGATTCACCAAACGAATAGCAATTTGACAACGATGTCAGAGTATAATATTAGAAATCTAATCTTTGAGAATACAACGTAAAATTTCTTAAATCTTTCAAGGTGTAAAGTGAAGTTCATGTGTTCTTATTTGACATTTGAAATGGTAAGGGTAAACTACACTTTGAGCCCTTGAACTATGACTTTTTTTTTCCCTTCAACTATTGAATTTTTTTCATTGGTCCCTAAACTACTTTGATTATCCGCTCCAATTCTAAATGTTCATCATTTTTTTGTATGGAAATTGTTGACTTATCAATATAAAGTGAAAAAAATTACATAGTTTAGGGGTAAAAGTGAAATAACGTTTTTTTCATAGTTGAGGGGCTTAAATTATAATTTTCCCAAAATGATGAATTATGTATAGCCAATGTACAATATTTTCAGCAATTAATCCCATTTATGCCCTCTGTGGTTTTTCCTCATATATGTTTGCTTTAATCTTTCTTGATGAATATACCAATTTACAATGCTAAAGGCTGCTTCATCGCTTGCGCTGTCGTTGTGTAAGAGTCAAAATTGCCACTGAATAAATTGGCTGGTCTCCTACAGGCATATAATTGATTGCATTTGAATATGTTAATCTGATATCATGTCTTTAAGCTTCCACATAACAAGAAGAGGAAAAGAAAGACCATTTATTGTTGGTTATAACCAAAGTTCTGACAGTGCAATAGGAATGTAAAAACCACAAACATAGTGAAGATGAGGAAAATAAAAAAACATGAACGTAGAGGAGTGATTGACTACTCATGTCAAGAAGAAAATTAGTGCCGATGATGTTTAGTCGATTTGCACCATATTGGCTGAGCTAAGTTGAGTTTCCCAGGTTGTCCTCATAGTTGATTGCACTGAGTTATATAATTAAGGTTTTTTGGCAACTGATAATCAAAAGCAACGGTGAAGAAAACTGGAAAATACTAAACATGTGAGCCTCGAATGTGAATGGCAGTCGAAATTATTGGTTTCATTATATTCAATTTTCAAAAATTATACGATCTGCTGTTGGATGGCATTTGGCAAATGCATTTTCAAATTGGGAGTTGCAAAATTTGATTGCCTTAGAACAATCACAATTTTTGTGTTGAGTAGAATTTCAGATGTAACTGGGAGAGTTAAGAGATAATTAAATGTTCCCTTACAAATCTCTGTCCCCTCGCTCTCATCCACATGACAAATCTGGTATACATTTGATTTTTAGAAAAACTTCTGTGATAGTTGCTAACCATGAGAAGCTTTTTTTTTTTTTTTTGCTGCATATTGTACATTTCATATTAGCTTGATCCATCTTTCAGGTCAAGTCAAGCTTCATGGAACTTCAGCATAGTAATGGATATTCAGGTAATTCTGAGATAGCTGCAGCTGAGATGAGAAAATCTCAACTTCTAGCCAAGAAGGAGAATTTGGATAGAATTGTGGCTTCCAATTACCAGCTAAAAGCCCAGTTGCAGAAGCAGCTTCAGAGTATATTGATCACACAAGACCTAGAGAGAAGGTAACTATCCCACTTGGCTAATAACAAATGTTTTCTTCAATAGGCCTCTATGATCAGAAGATAAAGCAGAGCAAGAACACATCTAGAGTAATCTTAGTTATTCATGTGCTCACTGTCCTCAGTGTGAGATATTGATAAATCGTAGTGATATTCATGGGCTTTTGTTGTTGTTTAATACTGGACTTCTTATTCCAAAACAACATGAAGCTGAACACTGAAGGATACAAACTCAAAGAAAGCACAAAAAAGTATTTTTTGGTTAATTATTTTACATCTTGAACTTGAACTTAGACATTCTGGGAAGGTGACCAAAGGCGCCTACGGTATTCACCAAGTGCCCACAACGGGAAATAGCTCCTATACTCTGCGTAATGTAGCATACAATTCTTCATGTATACTCCAAGAATTTCCTGTATGGATAAATTCATAGGAATGTAGTGAGAATAAAATTAAACAGAAAACTGCACTAAAATTCTTTGGGAGAGCGCATTGCATTCACAAGTCAATTTGTTTAGAGCTTACCTGCTGAGGGAAATCTCCATCATCCATCTGTGCATTAATCAATAACTTTGCTGCTCTATGTAAAGGTGTTGGATCCCTCTCAGCCTAGTTAATAAGGCAAAATGGGAAAGGAAATGGTTATTTATGCTGAGAAACACAAAGAATTGAGATAGATAGATTTTGTTTTATAATATGAGCTCAATTAGCCAAGTGCTTGTCTGCCCAAATAGATAGATTTAAGACTATCATAGTTGATCCAAAAAGTAAATAAATAAAGACTATCATCACTATCTCTTCTAGACCCCTGTATAAATGGGAGTTTTGTGCACAGGGCATAATTTTTTCAGTATGAGCTCAATAAGTGTAATTTAATCATTCAATTTGAAATTAATACCAACCTGTCCAGCGTACATAAGACCCATCATAGCCCATGCTGTTTGCACTATATTTGTTCGATTTCCTTCCAGCGGTATGTATTTCTGTTTCACACAAAATTAGAGATTAGGAAGGTATAATGGAAATAGTGAATTATACTGTAATCCCTTGCACAAATTTTGAGTAGTGATGCTGTTCTATGTCTTTAGTATTGCTTTGAGTTTTATAGTTTTTAGGTAACAAATTGTACTAATCACGTGACCCTTTAACTTTTGGCTACAATGCCAATTTCGGATGCGCTTAATGACCCACAAACACAAGTTCAACCACATGCTCGTTGAACGTAGGCCTAGACCACAGCCTCAAAGGCACGCAATGATCCGCAAACCATGTTCATTGGGCTAACCTGTTTAGGAGTTAGTCCCAAGATAGTAAGTCTTACTGTCTGGACTACCTTGACATGCCATAGAGTGAGTTATTTCTGTTTTTGAGGCTTGTTGAATGGATAAATATAGTTGTGTTTTTCTATACCACAAACTTTTTTCTAGAGTATTGGCTTTTTTGCTTATCAATCAAACACTAAAGGTTTGATTTGCATGGTTCCAACATTGATTATAATTGAGAGTTTGATAGGATAGTTACCATGCTTGGGCATGCCTCCAGGCTCTCTCCCCAGCCACCCTCTTCATTTTGTGTTGACAGATAAAAATGAACAGCCTTACGGACTGCTGGGCAGTTATCATATGTCTTCCCGACAGCAAGGAGCCCTCCAAGCACAAAACAGGTGCCATAGAGGAAGCAAATTCCCCAATAACCATACCTGTCGAGTTTGTTTCAAGTTAGAGCAAATTCCCCATTGTGCATTCTCATTATTCAATCAACTACAACACACATTGACTCACCATGAACCATCAGGGTACTGTTTATCTTCGAGGAATTGTGCTGCTTTTGCCACCGAGATTTCTATTTCCTTCTCCCGGTGCCCTGGATGCAAACGCTTGAATGCTAGTAGGGCTTGGATTATGCAAGCAGTGTTCTCAAGATGCCTATGTAAACCATCAAATGAGCACTGTTAGTCACTATCTCTTTCAAAGTTTTTTTTGACTGACATTCGAAAGAAGAAGTTGGATGATTAGAGCTTACTCTTTTTCAACGACAATGTCAGCAAAAACTTCTGAAGGATTCAACACCTGGGCAAAAAATAACATAAATAGATTGTTCTGTTAGTATGTTACAACTTAGGGCGACAGTTTTCTCCATTCGAAATCAGAGCTTTATTTAGACTAGGATTTGGAAGAGGAATGTGTAAATTGATGTGTCATTGAGGTACCTGTAAAGCAGGCAGTGGAATTGGAGGTTCCCAAATAGCAAAACCACCACTTTCAGGGCTCTACATAAGAGAATGAGAAGAAAAAACCAGATTAGGCACTGACTGCTTGACTGCCTATAGACATAATTGCAGATCATTGGTATTCTTACTTGCAAGTAAAGAAGGACATTGACAGCATCATATAGTCGCTGAACATCAGCTTTTTCTCCAGCCATTTCTTGTGGCATTTGGGACAGTACAAGTAGACACTGCAGAGAAGAACAGAGTTTTCAATTTCAAGATAGATAACACAATAAAGGGGGCAGCCCGGTGCGTGGGAGACTCTCGCCACTGCGGTATTTGGAGAGGGTTATAATACAGATCCTTGGCACCTAGTCCGTTTTCAAGACTGGTACCCTTGGCACCTAAGTCAAAATCAAATCTTAAGTACCTTTAGTGCTTCGGCTGTGCAGTCGGAGACAACCCAACCCTGATCTTGATCTGAGAAAGTCCATGATCCTTTTGTAAAATGGCGGTACATAGCCATATGATCTCCTGCTGGACTTTCTTTACACTGCAATATTCGTATATAATACAGATTATTGAACGAAAAATATTGAGAGCAATTTGGTTTAGAAACTCATTTTGTTCATGCATAAGAAGAAACCTGTGATTCTTTTATATAGAAGTGTGCCTTCTTAAGACTATCCCCATATTCCTCCTCCATATTACTTGCCAGAATTGCTTGAGTGGCAAGAGTTGCATCCCATAGCTGACTACCAAAACTCTGCAATTTAAGGCAGAAACTTAGCAAAAATCTTCTTGATGGTGAATTATTCATAAGATTAACGCGTAAAATCTAAAATTATAGCGTGCCACGGTACCAACCTGCATTGTCATTCCATCTTCAGCAAGCCACAAGTAATCGGGGACTCGAGCAAGATGATACTTGAACTCCTCACAATTAGGGTCCTCTGCCCACCAACACATCATTTGCAAACTCTACACACACACACACACACAAAAAAAAAGGACTTAGACTTTTCCACCAATAATCCTCGAATTTTTTTTGCAATTTCGCTTCTTTTCTCACCTTTTCTACACATCCTATAGTAATGTATCTGCTCTCCGTTGATCCATAGCGCATGTACTTAATTGCTTTTCGTAGAGCTCTCTCTCTTAGCTTTCTGAAGGGCCAAAACTTCATCAATGGTTCGGTAACGTAGTTTAGAGTATCCCAAAGGAGATCTTGTATGAAAGTATGATGGTAATACAGATCCTCCTGCATTGACAAAGTTATCAAATGTTCCATTAAACATGGTGTGACATTTTTTGAAGAAACTTCAAGCATTATAGTAGTTATGTTTGGATTAGTGTTCGATTAAATCTTCCTCTCGGAGATTTTACCAACCTTGCAGCAGTCATGGCGCGCTTTGTTCCAATTTATTTCGTGGTAGGGCTGGGGGTGAATTTCTTGTCTTAGTTGTAAAACGACATCGGTGAGTGGCCCGTGGTATTTCCTTCCGTACAAATATGACATGGGCATGTAGGTGGTGCGACAGTAACACCACATTTTTGCTGAGAGAGAGAGAGAGAGAGAGAGAGAGAGAGAGTCATAACACCACACAATTGAACTTCAAAAGCTACAGAGATGGACATGTACAACAGAAACTGAAGCTTGTTCATTGAACTCCTACATATTTCCTCATAGGTATCAAAACTTCTATTTATCTATACAATTGTTGTATATATATATAACACTATTTTCTCGAAATAGCGTTATATATAAGTTTATATAGTTTATATTAGCCAATAAATCTTTGCGAAAAAAGAGAAAAAAAAATTATATTGTACCGGGATGATAAGGTAAAATCGAAGGGAAAAGCCAGAATTCTGGTGTCAATGGGTTGCAGCCATCCCACTCATACACTCCAAGAACCTGCACAATGAAGATTTTACATGTTATGAGCAAGGCAATTGTATTGGGGTCTAGTCTCTCGGGCTTTTTGAGCAATGTGAGATTTTCAATAATTAAAGGGGCAAAGTGAGATGAAATCCAAAGTTTAGGGGGGAAAATATAATTAAAGTAAAAATACATCCAATACAAAAGTTACTGCAAAGAATGTAAATGTAATTAGTTATTTTTACCGCAAGGTAAGTCTTTCCCCATGAGGGTATTCCCGTGGCACCTCCATGATCAAGGATCCATTTCCGGCCTCGGGCAATTGCACCATCGCCATCATCGGGTCCTTCTCCAAGAATACGTAACATGACGTAGCTAAGGGCTGAGCCAATCATGGTGCTGTGACCCTCGATATAAAATCCCCATCCCCCATCATCGTTCTGTGAAAATTCCTCTAATTAGATATTTGACTACAAAATTTTTAACTACCATGATGAAAAAAAAGAAAAAGAAAAAGAAAAAAAACAGTGAGGTATTTGTTGTTTACTTGATGATTGTAAAGCCAACGAATCAACTCCTTCTTGTGGTGTGGTGTAAGGACAGTGTTAATTGCTCCACTGATGTACAGAGAAATCATCTGCATATTGTAACATTTCCAACAGTCAGATCTACGAATACAAGAAAAGAGAGACCCATAAGATTAACATTAGGCTACATGATCGATTTTTTTTTTTTTTGGTAACGCACCGGAAAATATCGCTAGTAAAGGTCAAGTTATACATTGCGAAGAACAGAGTTACAACCGTACATGATTATTTGCAATAATCCATGATATGTCAACAACAATGTTTTGATCGATCGAAACCATTAGACTTTTAAATTTTATTTTTTGTTGCGTAGTAATTTTTCTTTTCGTTCTGTTTGGATTAATAAGAACAAATTATATCAACTTCATCAGCCATTTTCAATTATAGTTTTGGAAAAATTACACTTTGACTCTCTCAATTATGCTACCTATCTCATGTTGCCCATTTCTTACATTGCACATTTGACTATGCCTATTGGTTTCAAGCTTTTTACCAATTTTAGACATTAGAAACTTGTGTTTTAGTACAGATAAGAAGATTTTTTTTTTCAAGAAATGACTGAAATTTTAATTTTGGGGTAATGTGAAACTAATTTAAATATTGAGGGGGCAATGTGAGAGGTACAATACTTAGGGGACAAAGTAAAACCAAGGACAGGTTGAAGGGGTTAAACTGAGTTTTATTGTTTTACTTTTTCTTGATGTTTCTTTTTATTGGCAGTAAGCAATTGAGGCATTATTTATTGAATTAAATTTATTGACCTATCGACTACAACGGTTTGATTAATGGTGGACCCTATATAACATTGAGATTTATTGCAAATCTAACAACTAGGGGTGTTAATCGAACCCTTGTCGAGCTTAATTTACACATAAACGAGCCGGCTCATTTAACTATTTACTCTTAAACGAGTTTAAAATAGTGTTCAAGTTTGGCTTGATTAACAGTCCTACTAACAACTATGATAAATTGCGTCAATAAATTATGCCAAATTAGACCCATCTAACATTTACTCTTTCATTCTAAGCTAAAGGGTGATGACAATGCTTTCTTTTCTTTGTTTATGCTTTTTTTTTTTTGTTCAACTATCAGGGATATTTGTATTAGCATAAGTGCACATTGACTAATTTCCTCTCCGATTCGGTCAAAAACAGGCCATTCACCCCGAGATCCACGCTGAAATTAAGATATTCACGAGAGATAAATCTCACATGGATTGACTTTAAAAAATTACTAAGATTCGAACTCAGAACATTTAAATTTATAATTCGACTCTATTACCACCTTGGTTATTCATGTAATTCTTTGTTTTACTTCATTTACACTTTGTTTGAACCGAGAGAATAGAACCCTTACCAGAGGAGGTGAAAAAAAGTTTACTCCTGCATTTTCAGCTGGCCAATGACCATCTTTAGCTTGTAGTGCCCGGAGTAATCGAACAGCTTTCCTCACAGAGGTTGTGACTGCTTCGTAAGTGACTTCTTCTTTTTCTCCTAGCCTCACTGGTGGTATGCTTAGTACATCGATTCCACTTTCCTTTTTCATCTGCAAATTCAACATCAAAAATATACAAACAATTAGATAAACAAGTGGGTTTAGAACCAAAAATATTCATAACTTAGCTTTGTAACAGTTATTTTATGAGGACGATAATTTTTTTAAGTCAAGTTATAATTTTTATTGGCTCTAAATTACAATCCAAAGAATAATAATCGATTCGATCGAAAAATATTGTAACTTATCCTTTACAAGTTTCGGTAGTCTTTTTCGAGTAATTTTTCTTCTTGATATGGTGGGTAAAGTATTTTTACGCACCTGCATTCGCATGAGCAGATCACCACAAGGATGAATTCCTTGTTTTCGATTTTTTCGGAACGTTTCCCGGGCTTTTTCGACTTCTTCTCTCTCCTCCGGCGTCCCGGCTTCAGGTTCATACTCCCAAATTTGTCTGCCAACAAAGTTGTTGGTGCTATACAAATATGGTCCTTTGCCTTCAGCAATCTTAAGCTTCCACATTCTGTTCTTCTAATAGGCTAATTAAGCCCTCTGCAGTTAATTTAACCACATAAATCAGCAGAAGATTAGAACACTAACTCTTTAAAACATGTAAAAAATAAGATTATTGAACATTAAAACTATGTCTAATACAGATTCCAAGTGTTTTTTTTTTACTGATGATGAATATTTATGGGTAGTTGGGTAGGAAATGTCCAATAGTCCTGTTATAAAGTATAGTCAAGGCAACTACAAATTCTCTGTCTGGTCTTTTGTCGACACGTAACAAACAAGGATTTGGAGTCATGTTTGAAGGACCTTTAGACATATCGATCCTGTAGAATCACCGGAACTATGTCCTCGATGCACACAAAATGCTAGATAAAAGGATAAAAGAAGAGACAAGACACGATAAGAAATTCAGTCCACAGCACAATTTCGTCGTCAAAAGAGTATCAAGGCGTTGCGAAACAACAACTTACACAACGCGGTCGAGTTGTCCGAAGCGTCTCCCGGTGAGCCACGAGTTTGAGTGATTCTTCGTTATTCACAAGAAACTTTCAGTCGTACCCATAAACACAGAGAGAGAGAGAGAGAGAGAGAGAGAGAGAGTTGCAGTAGAGAACAATAGGGCTCTGGTTGAGGGGCACAAAGGCAATTACCATATTATATAGACATTTCAATCTCCACCACCACCAGAGAAAGCATATAAATATTTTTGGAGACATATTTGTGGCGGCTATAAACTGTTTCACTGTATATCACACATATTTCATATCCAACGCTGGATTTGTTTGACCCCAACGTAAGCAGTCTATATTTTCAACCTTTTTATCCTAAAATATAATTAATTACCACCCGAATCATTATTTCTGAATCAATAGTGAATCGAGCTAGGTTTGTGATTCAATGCCCAAAATATGTATACGTAATGACACGAAAAGTATTGAATTGAATATGTTTAGGACGAGTTGTATATTGAATTGAATATAGTTAGGACGAGTTGCATCCACCTCTATTATGTTTTAACACATAAAAAAGTTATTACATTTTTATGGTGGTTAAAAAGTTTTTTATATACAAAAAAAATAAAAAAATAAAATCAATCCTTTTAAATACATGTTACCTTTTTCTCTGCGGTAAAACAGCCACCTAACTTTTCATGCACTACACCTGATCAATCATCGACCTGCCCCACCTTGTATTTTCTTCTTCAGTCCTTTGATCTGTTCTCCACCTAACTCCATTTCATTAGCATCGACGGATGGTCTCTCTCTCTCTCTCTCTCTCTCTCTCTCTCTCTCTATATATATATATATATATATATA
>CM042186.1:8329884-8358366 GCA_023539305.1 Ilex asprella | reverse complement strand
TGAGAATGTAATGAGAAAACAAGTGTTGGCAATCCCAAGAGGTTACTTCACTCGGTATACAATCTCAACTCAAATCATTCCTCCGATCGAGCATGAATGAACGATTTATTCGTGGGAAGCTGAGGATGAGGCCGGTGAGTATCTAAACATAAACCGTGACTAGGCCTACGGTTTATCAAAGACTCACAAAATCATCCAACATCAACCCAGTCAAACCGAACCATTGGTCTTTGAAGAGAGGAATAAAAATGAGTTGAAATCATATACCCAAGAAGAGGTTCCCATTGATTTTGCTAACTAAGAAAGTTAGTTACTCATACCTTAAATGGAAATAACAATGAAATGGAAGTGCATTGTAATGAAATGAAGATCTAAAGTAGCTAAATGCAATAACTCATAATCTAGGAATGAAAGAGATGCAAAACTATTTTTAGATCTATGGAAAATGAAGAACTTGAAACATTAATGGTGAAGCATTAATGAGAGCATTAAACTAAGAACCAACATAAAGAAACTAGCATTAATGACATTAAATGAAGTTTTAAAGATTCTTACAAGAGATTACAAGCCAATGCAATGAACAATACATGAAAAACATAACTTTTTCTCTCTAGAAACTACTATTTATCATCATCTACGCCTAGAGCTTCTCTCTCTATATTCCATACAATGCAATACACATTCATTCATCCATCCAGCCCCTCCCCCTAGCAAAAACGTGCCTCAAGACCCCCTGTCAAATCCTTGATGTGATTCCCATCATAGTAGCACAAATTAAGGTGGGTTGGACTGGGGCATGGCAGAGCTGTCTTGCTCCCCCAGCAACCCCTCTTCTCTCTCTTGGCATTAATGATCAATGCATCCAAAGTCCAAGAGAAGGTGTGAACACAATGAATAGTGTTGTGGGCGTGCAGGAGAGAGGCAGGATGAAATATGGTGGGGTCCACAAAGCAGCTGGAGAAGATCTGCAAAATTTTGGGTCTGTCAGGCGGAGCGTACCGGTACGGCGAACTCCAGTAGGTTTTGCGTACCGGTACGGTCAACACCAGTAGCATCAGTGTACCGGTACAGTTTAACTGGTTTTCTGATTTTTTGTTCTTCTCCTCTCCTGAGCTATCCCATGCTAGCTTTTTCATCCTCATTCCACTCAACTGGGTTGGAGGGGGAATTAAGAAGGCTATTTTTCACATCCTTTACCTGCAAACATCAACTACCATAGTTAAGAACACATTTAGCCAAACTCCTATCCTTTAATCACAAAATTACTCAATTAATCAATGATTAGCACATTGAATCATACAATATTTTGTACTAATCACACCCCCCAACTTATGTTTTGCTAGTCCCTTAGCAAAAATCAATCTCAACGCAAAATAATGGACTAACATATAGCAATCCATAGCAATTCATCTACAAATCAGAATACAAAATCGTAATGCAATTCACAAAATTAAAATGGACAAGTTGGAAACAAACTGTGGTATTTCATTACTGTGGTTCAAGTTGGAATACATAGAGTCAAATATCAAAAAGAGACAAAAGTTGGCCTATTTCCTACAGCTTCTTCTACTAGGCCAAAGACAGCTCAATCCTAGTGACCTATACTCCAACTCAAAAAAAAAAAAACAAACAGAACTACACATCCTACTGCTCCTCCCCATCTCCTCCATCATTGTCATCATCCTCTTCAGACTCTTCACCTTCTTCATAATCCACCTCCTCTCCTGATTCTTCAGACTCATCATAATTAATATCATCCTCTTCCTCCTCTACACTAATAGTTGTGGAGGAGGGAGGGGCAAGAGGATCAATGACAGGTGAGGGCTCTCTGGTATAGGCCTTTCCAGGAAAGGTGTGCGTGAACAATTCTCTCATCATTGCCTCTATTGTATCCATACGTTGGGGAATTGAACGCTCTGGTGCAATAGTCGATGGTCCAGCCGATGACGATACACCCGGGGCCCCAGTGCCATTACCCATGGTCTTAGCCTCCTTCCCTTTGATCATTGCCTTTCTCTTCTTCTTGCTGGTCCTACCAATGGCACCAGTCTCTGGAGGAGTTATCTTGGCGGAAGGCTTGGCTTTGAATTTCTGGAAAATCCGGGTCACCAAGTTCCCAAATGGTAGTTTGGTCATGGGTTTTTGAGTCTCCGCAAAGATATTCATTTCTTGCCAAATTAGAAGCGCAAAGTCAATTGCCTTCCCAGTCACCACTGCCTCTAAGAGACTCAATTTTTCTAAGTTTGGTTTCTTCTCAGCACGCCTAGGCAAAAGATTGTAATGCAGGAGCTCATTCAACAGTCCAAACGTAGCCTTCAACTTCCCACTTTGGACATTTCCTTTGAAAGTGCTAGGATCATCATACATCATCTCCACAAAGTCAGGCATTTTTTGATCCTTGGTTTTGTTATCAGGGTAGACAGTTGTGGTATCAGATGGTCTTTGGTAATCACCCAAAAGCGCGGCAATGACATCAAGGGTCACCACAAGCTTTTTCCCCCGCACATTGGCTTTCAACACCTCCTCCCCATTCACTTCAGCCACCCGCAAAGTTTGATAAAATTATCTGCACAACGACAGATCATAGCCATCCACATGTTTAAACCAAAAACCCATACCATGATTACCAATGATTTGAACCGCCTCATTCCTAGGGGTAAGAGAGATAGAATCCAAATACCTTTCACAGGTGACTCCTTTTTCCCCAATCAGCCTTTCCCTAGCCTCATTCCTAGCCTTTTTCCTCTGCTCAGTTCTATCAATGCTAGACCCCTCACCAATTCTCTTGCTACCTCCGGGGCCTCTGGGTGGAGATGGTTCAGATCCTACGTTCTTGGTCTGAGCCATGGATAATGAATGTGTCTCTAAAGTGAAGAATCCATCCCTCAATCAGTTCTAGGGTTTCAGAAGAACCCACAAGCAGGTGAACGGTTGAAGCTCTTTGGAGAGAAATTGATGTTTTGGAAGATTTGGGGAAAATCGGTAGCTAGGGTTAGAGCTTTAAGGTGGAAATGCTTGTGGATTCATAAGGGGAGAAGAGAGGATTTGGATGGTTGAGAGGGTTTCGGGTGAGAGAGAGGAAGAGTTAGGGCCGAAATAATGGTGGGAAATGAAGGGTTTAAGCTGAGGATTTAAATTAAAACCCTAAATTTTGGTGTGTCAGACGATGCGTACCGGAACGACGAACTCCAGTAGCCTTATCGTACCAGTACGCGTACCGGTACAGTTTGGTTGAGTTTTTCAGAAATCTCCTGCTGAGCAATCTTTCACCACTCCATTTCATTGTAACAACTCCCTATACATTCTAACATCCTCTATATGACCTCAAACACACTCTAAACAAACACCGCACTTATAAATCCCAAATTGAACCATCATGCCCAGTTTATTACCAAAATTGCAATGCGATTTAAAGTTTTGATGCGTTTAATAAGCAAGGGATGAATTCCTAACTCAACCTATCAAAATGATCATCCAAAATGCACATCAAAAAGATCATAAACAAAACATTCCCAAATGATGTCCAATAGCATCAACTTGAGCAATATTCCTCCATTCTGCAAACATAGAGCTAAATGACAAATTTCTCAAATGACTGAACCAAGTGAACATGAACCACCCCATGGTCTTAGACTCTAGTTTAAAGTGTGCACCTACAAATTAATTTTCAACTTGTGTACAAATGAATTAAACGAGTAATTTGAGCATTTACAAATAGAATTCACATTCGAAAAGCTAGACAATCTCAGTTTCAATGCAAAACTCACCAAAGGACACTCTTAAGCAATAAACGCACTCAAGTTATCCTGGTATACATTCCATGCGTACATGTGATATAAAATCTTGTATTCAAAAATAAAATGCTCACATGTAATCCAAAAAATGAAGTTCATATGTGAAAATGAAGCGGATTTGGCAGTCTCATGAATAGAATGCTAGTGCATTAGATAGTAAGACATGACTCATCATTTTCTTTGAAACTATGCACCTCTCATGCTTCTCTAGATCACTTAGGACTTTTAAAGGCCATAATGGGGCATTGGGGTGATATATAGGTGAAGGATATGGGGAAACAAAGAGAGTTATTCCGAATGAGAGATTTTTAATCTTGGAAAAACACTTCACTTTTCATGGGATTATGATTCTCATATCATCACCACTCCGTAAGCTTCCTTTCTTTCTTTTTCCTTGACATTTCCTTTTTCTTTTTCTTTCTTCTCTTATTTCACCAATTTTTCTCCTTTTCTTATATTTTTCATTCTTTTCTGTTCAACTCATTGAGTTTCAATCCTCATTCATCACTTTGTTTGCATTTTCACACCACAGTTCCTTCTTTTGCAATCTCTCATATCCGCTTTAGGAACAACCAAGGTAAGGTAAGTATTTCTTATTTTCTTTGATTTGGTTGAATGTGTGGCATAGAAACGAATTTAAAAAAAAAATAGGCTCAATCAAGGCACTAGGGATAAAATTTACACAAGAAAAGGGCTAAGACTCAAAATATTCAACGATGGCCTAAGATCACTTTCAGGTCTGCATGGGAAGGCATTATATGCTCAAGACAAATCAGTTTACTAACTCAATGCAACTAACCAAAACAAGCATAATGAGACTATTGAATAAATTTGACATTGAAAAATTGTTCTCTGAGTAATTGTAATTTTCCTCGAAAAAGGTTTGGTACTAAAGCTCTCATGGGTCCTTACTTATCTCCACTACTTATGTCAAGATTAAAACATGAATCCAATTCGTAAATTGTCGAAATTACAAATTCAAAATCACATACAGATGAGTTTGAAAATCAATACATATGTGATACTTATGCCTAGGATAAACTTCCATAGAATGCTTATGTGCACAAAGTTCAAATCAAAAATTAACATGTCATTCAACCCACAACTTCTTCATGAAGGAATACGGATCAACTTATCGATATTTCTCATCAAAATTTTTTAAAATTTTCACATATTTTGTACTGATGCAAGCAAAAATCAAAATAATCAAAATTTTCAACAACCTTGGTGTATCATACAAATGGTGCACCTCACGCCCCAACTAGAAT
This sequence comes from Ilex asprella, assembly GCA_023539305.1. Lineage (NCBI taxonomy): Eukaryota > Viridiplantae > Streptophyta > Magnoliopsida > Aquifoliales > Aquifoliaceae > Ilex > Ilex asprella. Next base: position 8,353,304 of record CM042186.1, on the reverse strand, counting down.
CATGCATTGTCCTTAATGTAACAAAAAAATAACGTATGCAATGAAGGACAGTAAAAGATGAGAAGGGTAAGAGAACACCTCGCATTTGAGCTTTTGACAAAAATACCAAGATCTGGATCCAAAAGAAACAATGTTATATAACCATAGAAAGTAAGTAGCACGAAATAAAAATGACATAAGTTAATAACACAAATTGTACATTAGAAAAGGTAACCAATTTCTACTCCTCAACCAACTCCGAATACATTGGATCGATTAAATCCTCTTCCACCATTTGTTCTTCAAAACCCTCAAAGAATGGCTTGAGTCTTTGGCTATTGACCTTGAATGTTTGGCCATCTTTGGGGTTTGTGATTTCTACCGCTCCGTTGGGGTAGGCCACCTTGACAAAATAGGGGTCATCCTACTGGGATCTTAACTTTCCTTGGAAAATAGAGAGCCGAGAATTATACAAGAGTATTTTTTACCCGGGTTCAAACGACTTCCTCATGATGGAATTGTCATGAAAAATTTTAGCCCGTTCCTTGGAAATTTTAGAGCCCTCATATGCATCTCTTCGGATCTCATCCAATTCATTCATTTCTAATTTTCTCTGCTCCCCAGCCATTCTCATGTTAAAATTCAAGGTCTTTATGGCCCAGTAGGCCTTATGCTCCATTTCAACTGGCAGATGACAAGTTTTTTTATAAACTAGCTAGTAGGGAGACATGTTTAAAACAGTCTTATAGGCAGTACGGTATGCCCATAAGGCATCGGTCAACCTTTTCTGACCAATCCTTCCTGCTTGGGTTAACCGTTTTTTTTAAAATATTTTTAATCTGCCTGTTGGCTAATTCAGTTTGGCCATTGGTGTGGCTGGTAAGCAGTGGACACTTTGCGTGTAATGCCATATTTAAACATTAATGATGCAAATGACCTGTTACAAAAGTGGAATCCACCATCACTAATCATTGCATGAGGCATCCTAAACCTCGATAAAATATTTTCTTTTACGAACTTGACTGCAACCCGGTGGTCATTAGTCTTAGTTGGGATAACCTCTACCCATTTGGACACGTAGTCCACTGCCAGAAGAATATACAGGTAGCCAAAAGATATGGGGAATGGACCCATGAAATCGATGCCCCAATACTAAAATATTTCAATGACAAGCACGGGAGATAGGGGCATCATATTTCGACGGGTCGCACTACCCAATCGTTGGCATCTATCGCATGTCTTGCAATATGAAATACAGTCCTTAATAAGAGAGGGCTAGTAGAAACCTGACTGAAGAATTTTGGCTGAGGTTTTCTGTGCCGAGAAATGTCCACCACAGGCTTGGGAATGACAAAATGCAAGGACGTTCCACTGTTCATTTTCAGGCACGCATCTCCTCATGGTCTGGTCTGGGCAATACTTGAACAGCTACGGATTGTCGAAGTAAAAATACTTCACGTCTACTATAAATCTCCTTTTATCTTCAAGGCTCCACTGTGCCGGTATTTGTCTTGTTGCAAGATAATTACAAATGTCAACATACTAAGGAAAAATAGAATGAATTGATAGTAAATGCTCATCAGGAAAAAGAATCAGGGATGGGAATGTGCTCATCGGCCTCTTGCACCACCAGTCAAGATAAATGGTCCGCCACACGTTCTCCACTCCTTTCTTGTCCTTGATTATCAGATTAAATTCTTGAAGTAGGATGATCCATCGGATAAGTATTGGTTTGGCATCCTGCTTAGACAATAGATACTTCAAAGCAGAATGATTAGTATAAACAACTATCGATGAACCAATGATGTAAGAACGAAATTTATCTAATGCAAATACTACAGCTAGCAGCTTTTTTTCAGTGGTGGTATAATTCATTTGAACTTCATTTAGAGTTTTACCAGCATAGTAAATTGCATATGGTCTATTCCCCTCCCTTTGACCCAGCACTGCACCGACCGCGTAATCACTCACGTCGCACATAAGCTCAAAAGGTAAATCCCAATTGGGTGGTCGCATAGTTGGAGGTGTAACAAGCATACTTTTGAGTTTTGAAAAAGATGCCTCGCAACTATCCGACCATTCAAATGGGACATCTTTAGACAACAAATTGGTCAAGGGTCGGGCCAATGCACTAAAATTTTTAATGAATCGACGGTAAAAACCCGCATGGCCCAGAAACGACCTGATATCCTTGACGACTTTCGGCGTAGGAGGGTTGGAGATAGCCTCTACCTTTGATTTGTCAACTTCTATTCCTTTCACCGAAATGATGTGTCCGAGAAAAATTCCTTGTGTCACCATGAAGTGACATTTCTCCCAATTCAAAATCAGACTCTTCTATTCACATCTCTCCAAAACTTTCTTTAAATTCTCCAAGCACCCTTGAAAGACTCCCCAAAGACTGAGAAGTCATACATGAATATCTTAATAATCTTCTCCACCATGTCACTAAATATCCCCATCATGCAACGTTGAAAAGTTCCGGGGGCATTACATAGCCCGAAAGGCATGCGACGATACGCAAAGGTACCGTAGGGACAAGTGAAGGTAGTTTTCTCCTGGTCTTTCAGGGCAATCTCTATCTGATTATAGCCAGAATATCCATCTAAAAGCAATAGAAAAGATGCCCCGCTACTCGTTCTAGCACTTGATCAAGGAATGGGGTTGGAAAGTGGTCTTTTCTTGTACACAGGTTGAGCTTCCGGTAATCAATACAAAATCTCCACCCTCTGAACACCCTTGTTGGGATAAGCTCGTTCTCCTCATTCTCCACAACAGTGACACCCGACTTCTTGGGTACTACTTACGTGGGACTAACCCACTTACTATCGGTAATTGGAAAAATGATGTCCACTTCAAGTAGTTTCAACACCTTATCCCTTACCACGTCTTTCATGATCAGATTCAACCTCCTTTGTGGCTGGTGGGATGATTTTGCATCCTCCTCAAGATAGATCCGGTGTGTGCAAATGGTGAAATTTATCCTCTTGATGTCTGCAATTGTCCACCCAATTACCCATTTATGTCTCCTCAACACCTCCAAAAGCTCTTCTTCTTGCCTTGCATCCAACGTTGAACTAATCACCACCGAAAATGACTCATCTTCCCCAAGGTATGCATACTTCAAATGGGAAGGTAATGGCTTCAATTCCAAGTTAGGTTTTTGTACATCGGATGGGAATATCTTTTTGTCTTGGTGTGAGAGTTTTTCAAATGTAGGGGTCCACTTTTATGCCCCTTTCAAACTTTCCAAGTCTTTTTGCTCATCTACTTCCTCCATATCAACAACTTCCTCCTCTCTCAAATTGAAAGTGCTCATTAACTCCATGTGCTCCTCTAACAAAGTGTCAATCCGATAAATCCGATGTGCCTCCTCCTCACCCCCAGTTGCTTGCACAAGTTGAACACATTGAGCTCCATTGTCATATTCCCAAATGCTAGCTTCATAAGACCATTCCTGCAATTAATCACAGCATTAGATGTGGCAAGAAAAGGTCTACCAAGTATTACAGGGGTTTGGGAGCTAAGGTTTGCCACTTGGTGAGTGTCAAGCACAATAAAATCAACAGGAAAGTAAAATTTATCCACTTGTACTAAAACATCCTCAACTACTCCCCTTGGTGTTTGAACACTACGGTCCGCCAGTTGAAGCGTGATTGGAGTAGGCTTCAATTTCTCAAGCTTGAGTTGTTGATACACGGAGTAGGGGAAGAGGTTGACACTCTCTCCTAAATCAAGCAATGCTTGTTCAACCCGGCAATCTCCAATGGTTATGGCAATAGTGGGGCAGCAGGGGTCCTTAAACTTCAGAGGAGTGTTTGTCCTAAAAAATTAGCTTACTTGCTCGGTGAGGAAAGCTCTCTTGTGAACATTGAGCCTCCTTTTTACTGTGCTTAAGTCTTTCAAGATCTTTGCACATGATGAAATTTGTTTTATGGCATCAAGGAGTGGGATGTTTATCTTCACTTGCTTAAACATTTCAAGAATATCAACATAATTAGTCACCTTGACAGGTGATTTCAAACAATTAGGAACAAGAGCAGGGATAGAGAAAACAAGCACACTTTCATCAATCACCTTTTTTTTCTCAGCCGCCTCACTCTCTTTCTTCTCACTTACCCCACCCTCATTGACATCACCCTTAGTCTCTTTTTCTAATGGCAATGTGGCCTTGGGTGAGACCTTTGGCACAATGATTTTATCAATTTCATTGCTACTTTGAAGGGTAGTAACCGCCTTGAGTTGCTCACAACTTTTTTGGGTGAGTTTGGCCAACTCAACCACATGTTGACCTTTGGGATATTGTTAGGGTTGAGTGAAAAATTTTTCTTTCTCTGGTTGAGACAACTCGATGTGATTGGTGAACTTTGTGAGCTAAGCCGAGATGTTGTTATTAAAGGTGGTTTGGTTTTGGATGAAGTTATAAAGCACATCCTCCAAATTTTTTTTATGAGGAGGTTGGTAGGTGGGATGGTTAGATGGTACTTGTTGGGGAGAACCTTGGGGAGGTGGATTGGATTGGTACCCTTGTGGATTGGACCGGGGGTTTTAGGAGCTAGACGCTTGCTCATGGCCTTGATATTGATTGTGGTATTATCCTTGCTTAGGAGGCATGTGAGATGTATATGCACTAGAACCATGAGGGATGGGGTTCTCATTCCTCCAACTAAAATTGGGGTGGTTGCTCCACTCCAAATTGTAAGTGTTAGAATTTGGAGAAAACGATTGCCTTGGTTGGTTAAATGCATGAACTTGTTCATGATATGCTTCCTTAAACACCAAAATGCTCGGACACTCCGATGTGGAATTCTGAACATTCTTATAAATAGAACAAAACTTCTCAGTTCATAACACATGAGACACCTCCCGTCTCTTATTCACTTCAAGATTCTCTACTTTCCTAGACAATTTAGAGATTTGTGAAAGTAGGTCTTCCCGGTCTTTCAAATCATACATTTATTTCCCTTTTGGTTGGCCACTCCCTTGAGGCAAAGACCTTGGTACGTCGGTTGGGTCAGTGGTATGCCACGACTGGGCATTTTAGGCCAACGTATCAACATAGTCTAGAGCCTCGTTAGGATCTTTGTTCAAGAATTCTCCATTACACATCATGTCGATGAACTGTCAATGACCCGGTGTAATTCCTTTACAGAAGAAACTTACCAATTACCATGGTTCAAAGCCATGGTGTGGAAGGGATTGTAGCAAGTCCTTGTACCTTTCCCAACATTGGTAAAGTTGTTCATTGGGATTCTCGAAAAAGTTTTGGATTCGCTTTTTTAGGCAGGTGGTTTTATGCACCGGAAAAAACTTGTTCAAGAAAATAGAGATTATTTGGTCCCAAGTAAATATGGTGCGGGATCTCAAGGCTTGAAGCCAAGTCTTTGCCTTACTATGTAGGGAGAAGGGGAACAATTTCATCCTCACAATCTCTTCCATGTTGTGATTGGGAGTAAAGGTTGCAACTATTTCTTCAAAATCCCTTATATGAGAATAGGGATTCTCATTCTCAAGTCAATGAAATTCGAGAAGTAGATTCAACATCCCTGGTTTAACCATGAAGAGGTGAGCTTGGACCGGAAGGACAATGCATGATGGTGTGACACTACGAGTCGGTTGAAGGAATTCCCTCATAGACTTCGCCGGGGGATCCATTCGATAATTGTTCCTTTCATTAATGGGAGGGGGATTGTGCACTCGTGGGTTTTGCATTCGAGGTGGTTGCACTCCCTCACCTTGTTGCATATTCAGATTAGGATTCACATTATCGAAATTGTCCCCCGCATCCTCAGGTGGGTCTTGGTCAATGTTCATGTTTGGGCCTATGGGTTGTCTAACTAACCGATTTAGTTCATCCCTTCCCCACATACAACAAATTCCCTAAAATTGAACTATACACAAACAAAAAGAATATATACCCGAAAAACGTAACTCAGCCCGTGATGGAGATCACGGGACTTACCTCCGTTGTCCAAAAATTACTTCATTGATTTGACACTTGCCTTCCCCAGCAACAGCGTCAAAAATGATTATTGGTAAAACCTCATCTCCGTTAACCCCTAAATACTATCTCTCAAACTATGCAATGTATGTGTGAAGGGAAGGATTTCTTCCCCTTGGGATAGTGTCAAAAGAAAGGGCAAGAAGGAAGGGAAATGGGATGGTGTAAATGTGAAATGTACATACACAAAAATGCTCCCCAATCGCAAGGAAACTTTTTGGGGTCATGTTTTACTTGGAAGAGTATTCCAAGGTCGTATCCACAAGGAAAGAAGTAAATCAAGATGGAAGTGATTTGGTGAAAATAAAAGTAAAATTCTTTGGTCTTGAGAGTTGTTTTGTGAAGTGTGTGCTAATGAGAATATAATGAGAAAACATGTGTTGGCAATCCCAAGAGGTTACTCCACTCGATATACAATCTTAACTCAAACCATTCCTCCGATCAAGCATGAATGAACGATTGATTCGTGGGAAGCCAAGGATGAGGCCGGTGAGTATCTAAGCATAAACCGGGACTAGGCCTACGGTTTATCAAAGACTCACCGAATCATCAACCTTCAACCCAGTCAAACTGAATCATTAGTCTTTGAAGAGAGGACTAAAAATGAGTTGAAATCATATACCCAAGAAGAGGTTCCCCTTGGTTTTTCCAACTAAGAAAGTTAGTTACTCATACCTAAAATGGAAATAACAATGAAATGGAAGTGCATTGTAATGAAATGAAGATCTAAAGTAACTAAATGCAATAACCCATAATCTAGTAATGAAAGAGATGCAAAACTATTATTAGATCTATGGAAAATGAAGAACTTGAAACATTAATGGTGAAGCATTAACGAGAGCATTAAACTAAGAACCAACATAAAGAAACTAGCATTAATGACATTAAATGAAGTTCTAAAGATTCTTATAAGAGATTACAAGCCAATGCAATGAACAACACATGAAAAACATAACTTTCTCTCTCTAGAAACAACTATTTATCATCATCTACGCCTGGAGCTTCTCTTTTTGTATTCCATACAATGCAATACACACTCATTCATCCATCCAGCCCCTCCCCCTAGCAAAAACGTGCCTCAAGACCCCCTGTCAAATCCTTGATGTGATTCTCATCATAGTAGCACAAATTAAGGTGGGTTGGACTGGGGCATGGCAGAGCTGTCTTGCTCCCCCAGCAACCCCTCTTCTCTCTCTTGGCATTAATGATCAATGCATCCAAAGTCCAAGAGAAGGTGTGAACACAATGAATAGTATTGTGGGCGTGCAGGAGAGAGGCAGGATGAAGTATGGTGGGGTCCACAAAGCAGCTGGAGAAGATCTACAAAATTTTGGGTCTGTGAAGCTGAGCGTACCAGTATGCGTACCCGTACGGCGAACTCTAGTAGGTTTAGCATGCAAGTACGGCGAACTCCAGTAGGTTTAGCGTACCGGTACAGTCAACACCAGTAGCATCAACATACCGGTACAGTTTAACTGGTTTTCTGATTTTCTATTCTTCTCCTCTCCTGAGCTATCTCCATGCTAGCTTTTTCATCCTCATTCCACTCAACTGGGTTGGGGGGCCTTAAGAAGGCTATTTTGCACATCTTTTACCTGTAAACATCAACTACCATAGTTAAGAACACATTTAGCCAAACTTCTATCCTTTAATCACAAAAATTACTCAATTAATCAATGATTAGCACATTGAATCATACAATACTTTGTGCTAATCAGGTACGTCGAACTCTCTGGACCAGTTTGCTTCGTAACAAAGTATCGGTACGGTTCAGTACCGGTACGGTTTTGCCTAATTTTTTCTATTTTCTCTATTTTTCATTTTCAATCCATCTTAAACCCTTCCAAAGCCATCCCAGGCATGTCTAACAAAGTTTCTCACATAAATCTCAATACCTACACGTTCTATTGAACATGTTTTCAATTCTTTATAATTCAAAACCAAATCTTAGCTAAATATTGACTATTTCAACCTTAACACTTATATTTTTATTTTCAAATTAATTAATCTACAATTATACGACTATGTGAGTATAAACATGTGGGAGTTTACAGAACCTCCTGGAAATTCTATGTTTAAGCATTACATGGAAATTAATATTGATGAATATGTAAGGAAACTAAATTGTACTTGGTGTGCAGAATAGACGGTAGACAAGGACAGGGTCATGGGCGCCCCACTAACCTCCTTCCCCCACCACCTCAAGATGCTACGAATGGCATCTATAAGTGCTTAAGAGAGTTGAACACTCTGGTATGGAATCGGAATGCGAATAATAACCAAAATGAGGTTGCACAATTGTTGACCATAGATCCAACTCTTAACAAAGAGTCTAGCAAGATGAATGTATTGAGAAAATTCTTGAGGTAGCGTTTGCCCACTTTTCAAGGAAGTTCTAATCCAGTGAATACAAATGAATGAATTAGAAGGATTAGGAATACATATGATAATATGGGGTTTGTTGCAGATCTCCGGGTTGGGCTAATTCCCTATCTGTTCTAGGGAGAAGCAGATCATTGGTATGATTCAGTGAAAAGGATGAGTGATGTGGATACGATGACTTGGGAGATCTTTGATCATATTTTCCAAGATAAATACTTTCTTGAGTTGATAAAGGATAAGATGAGTGCAGACTTCTTGGAAGAGTATGATGGTGGCTAAATATGAGGTCAAATTTGATAAGCTGCCTTGTTACATGACATAGTTTGTGTCTACAAATGCAAGGGCCAAACGATTTGAACCAGGGTTGAGGATTGCAATCCGAGAGAAATTTGCTACATTAAAGATCTGGGATTAAAAGCATATTGTGGACCTAGCGAATTTGGTGGAGAGAAACACGAAGGAGGCTCGACGAAGGTAGACTTTTGCTAGAGGAGGCCCCTTGAGAGTAGGAAACAATAGTGGAACAATATAGAGGGTAGCTCCATATCATTAACTTGACCAGACATCAGGGCAAAGGAATCAACCAGTCAAAGGGCACTTGTAGTCCCTCGTTAATGTTTTACTTGTGGAGGTTTTATACACTTTAGGAATAATTGTCTATCTATTCCATCAAAAAATAACCAAGTTGTGGGATACCAGAACGTGAACAAGCTCCTGCTCCAAAAAAGAGCAGCTACAGAGGAACCTAGGGACTATCGTACCAGTTGGCAAAAATCAAGGTCAAGTCTTTGCAATGACCCAACTAGAGGATGACATTGCCAATGTTGTTGTTTTTTACTCTATAATTCATATGCATACATATTATTTGATCCAGGTGCCACTCATTTATTTATACACACATCATATGTTAGAGCATTGGGACTCGAATGTGAAAACCTAGATAAGGGATTGAATATTGACCAACCTACCGAAGAATGATTGAAAACACTTAGGGTGTGTCGAGGTTGTATACTTCAGTTAGGACAACAAGAGCTGAGTGTAGACTTGGTGGTATTGGACATACAATGATATGATGTGATCTTTAGGATGAATTTTTTGTCACCAAGTGCGGAGGGACATGAGGACCAGGGGGCACATGCACACCTTGAAAAAAAAATGTGTCGAGGTTGTATACTTAAGTTAGGAGAACAAGAGCTGAGTGTAGATTTGGTGGTATTGGACATACAATGGTATGATGTGATCTTTATGATGAATTTGTTGTCACCAAGTGCGGAGGGACATGAGGACTAGGGGGCACATGCCCACCTTGAAAAAAAAATAAAAATCTCACCTTTGTATATTTATGATTTTTTATTAGTTAGTTGGAATTAGGCTCACTCTCATGACAAAAAACCAAAACAAATTGACCACTCTAATAAGTTTGGATCAACTAAATTTTGTGCAACAAAATAATTGGGCACACTTTTCACTCAAAGAAAGGTGAAAATATGTTAAAAAGCTAAGACTAGTTATTGAGCCTATTTTTTTGATAATTCTCAATCTTGTACTATTCATAATTGTTTGAAATTGCTATAAATTTTTAAAATTGATGCGACTTAGCCTGAAATTGATTATTATTAACTTAATTACTTATATAGAGAAAAAAACATTTTTATGACATTATTAATAACGTTATCATACAATCCTTTCAAAGTATGAAAATTTTTAGGGTCCACTGCACTTAGTTGTAATTAGCCTCATTTTTTACAAAGGGTTATAATTAGCCTCTTTTTATTGAGTATTTTTTGCATATACTACATATATTGGCTTTTGATCCTTTTGTATTTAATGAATCTTTAAATATGCAACACGATTTTAAAAAAAAAAGACATGTACCATAATACTTTTATTGATTGGAGAAAAAAATAAATTTTACTGGTTAAGTGTGCCCACCCTAGAATAAATTTCTGGCTCCGCCCCTAGTTGTCAGCATACCACGCTATGATGGATTACTTCTAGAAATGGGTAATATTCCAGTCACGGGGATGGGTAGTATTCATCTTCACCAATGAGCAAAATGATTCTCACCCATTTTTCCTTGACGATAGACAATTTTTACAAGCTAAGACAGGGAATAACATAAGTTTTTTAGCTAGCTTAATTTGAGAGGAACAAGTTGAACCCTAGTGGGAGGTTATATCAGTGGTGTCAAACTTTCTAGATGTATTTTCGAATGAGTTGTCTTTCTTACCTCATCAAAGAAAGATTGAGTTTACCATCGACTTGTATTCGGGAACAAAACCCATCTTTATTGCCCCTTATCAAATGGCATATTTGGAGCTAAAGGAGTTAAAGAAGCAAATAGATTAGATACTAGCTATTGGGTTCATTCATCTAAGCACTTTACCTCTTTCGGAATAAGCATGATGGAACAAATTACAAGAAGTTGAATTGAGTGATCGTGAAGAATAAATATCCATTACCTCGGATTGATGATTTATTTAATCAGCTGAGAGGTTTCAAGTATTGCTCCAAGATTGATCAACGCACTAGATGTCATCAGTTGAGAATCATGGAGAAGGACAATTCTACGACTGATTTTCGTACAATGTATAGTTATTTCGAATGTACAGTAATATTGTTTGGATTGACCAATGCTCCTGTAAGGTCTATGGATTTGATGCATAGAACGTTTAGAACATATATAGATTAGTTTGTTATTGTCTTCAATATTGACATTTTAATCTATTCGCAGACACACGATGAGTATACACAACATATTCGGGTGGTGCTACAGACTTCAAGAGAGCGAAAATTGTTTGCCAAAAATCAGTAAATGTGAGTTTTTTATGAAGGAAGTGAAGTACATCAGGGACGTGGTGTCGGACTAGGGAGTAGCTATTAACAATACAAAGGTTGAAGTAGTAATGAAATGGGAATAGGGAGTAGCTATGAACCCTACAAAAATTGAATCTGATCGATACGACCGATTTGTGGCTAAATTTTGGCAAAGCTTGCAGAAGCCTTTGGGGAAAAAGTTTCATTTCAATACCATTTTTCATCCTCAAATGAATGGCCAATCAAAGAGGGTGATTTGAATTGTGAAAAATATGCTAAGGACATGTGTTTTGGACTTTAAGGGCAGTTGGAGTGAACATTTAGCATTGGTGAAATTTTCGTACAACAACAACTACTAGGATAGCATCAAAATGCCCCTTACGAGGCACTGTATGAGAGACCAAGTAGATCACTCCGGTGTTGGGCAAAATTGGAGAGAGTAGCTTATTTGGAACCGAAATTATTAGAGATACTATCGAGAAAATTAGCTAATTGGGGAAAGATTACGAATGGCTCAAAGTAGATAGAAAAGTTGTGCTAATAAAAGGAAAAGACATTTAGGATTTTAGGTTGGAGGCTATGTGTTTCTTAAAGTGTCAGCTAAGAAATGAGTGTTCAGATTCGACAGGAAGGGAAAGTTTACCCCAGGTATATTGTACCATTTGAGATGATTAGAGTTGTAGGAAAAGTAGTCTATCAATTTAGATTACCATCTTAGTTATCAGGAGCACACGATGTGTTTCAGATATCAATGCTAAGGAAGTGTGAACCCAACACATTGCATGTAGTGGATTTGGAAGGAATTGAAATTCAAGATGAAGCAACTTATGAAAAATATCCAGTGATAATTCTTGACATCAAGAAGAAGGTGCTTCGCAACAAAATTATCTTACTAGTGATAGTATTGTGAGAATACCATGGAGTGGAGGAGATTACATGAAAACCAAAATTGGAGATGTAGAAGAAATACCCTCATTTGTTCTCTACTCGAGGTAAGTTTCAAGGATAAAATTTTCTTTAAGGGGATTGATTGTGAATCTCCATATATTTATAATAATGTGTAATTAAGTACTTGTAAAGCCCCGAATTCTATAATTTTGAGCATTAACTATCAACAAACCATTAAAAGCATCAAAACATATATCAAAATCATTCGACATTCACCATAGATAAGTAAAACTCTTAAAGCTAACTAAAGTAAATCCCCAAGTTTACATCCAAAACATTTAAATAATACTAAGTCTCAAAATAAATAAAAACCTACCGAATTTTTATTACATCACCAAGGAATTCATTCAAAAAATCCATAAACTGAAAGAACAACTCTAAGCATCGGCTCTGACTTGATCAACCTCGGTCTCAAAGTCTTCCTGTTCATTTAACTCAATATTCTCCTCTATTCCAAAATCTAAAAGTGTGGGTTGTAGGGGGGTGAGTAAAATCCTGTAGAAAACCCCTCTGAAATCCAAATAAGGTTTTTAAAGCATAAAACAGGAAAGTTTCTGATAAAAATATCAAATATAACTTTTGGAATTAAAACAATGTCAATTATAACGATTTTCGGTTTATGGAATACAATAATTCAATAACATAAATAAAAATTTATGAATTAGCGTAAATAAAGAATAATTAACTAAACACCATCTCAAATGTCTCATGTATGTTAGTTGTTTCTCAAGAATCTACAGAACGAACCTAACTTATTCACTTGCCACAGACACAAACAACCTCAACTATTTCGCGTAGGGCCACATCAAAAACCACTTTAGGAAGTGTTTGTATCATCTCACACGGCATTGACGAATCCATTCCTATGAAAGGTATGACATCCCTCAGCCTCAGACCTACGTGAACAATAGTGGTTAACCTTCAAGAACGATTCCTAAGTTTTCAAGAAACCAAAACAACATGATATTCTATCATAATAATATCATTTAAAAAACATACATAAATAATATTCCTACTTCAATGAAAGAATTCAAGAATTCAAGAAGGAACCCCTACCACAATCTGATGTTTGATATTAACCCTAACATGTTTGATCCCAAAGCGAGAATTCCTTCAAATCTTACGTTTCTTCCTTCTCTATCACTCTTTAGAGGTGCCAAGGCTTGAAAACTGATGAAATATGGCTAAAGGGGGTGTCCCTACGCGAGCTTGATTGTTGTTAAAATCACACTTACGTTCAAATGGAAAATGGCGTTCGAACGTGGATGGAGTTCGAACATTCCTTGTTTTCAATATGTCAATTTCTGTCAGACTTTCTGTCAGACACCAAAGTACTGTTGTTAAACCCCGTTCGAACGTGACTTGGCATTCGGTTGCGACTCCCAATTTCTGTCATAACATCCACTATAGTTTTGACCTATTTAGAAGTCGATTCACGAAATTTTTATGAAATACACTTTTGTAGTTCTTGAGATCTTGTTTCTAATGTCAAAATTTCAAATAAATATAATATCAAACTAACAAGTTATAGTTAAAATACTAGAGCAGTATCTAGTTATTATCTTCTTATCTTCTCCCCATAGTTAGGTCCTATGTGTTTCATTCATAAATATATATATATATATATATATATATATATATTAATAATTATAAATACACAGAAATTTACAATACTAGAGGTGCATGTATATAACTAATGATTAAAATATGGGTTATATATGCTATGGTGATAATAGTGTTTTGAATCTTGTTTGCTTGTTTGGGTGATTGTAAAGACAATAGAATTGTACACTACATTGGTACGTTGCTCAAAATTTTTTATCCTAATATTAGATGGAGCAAATTCTTGGATTGTAGACACTAGACATCTAAGGTTACAAAGGATTATCTCACATAAATTTCATGAATTGATTCGCGTTCGAACGTAACCCATGTTCAAACGGGGCTTAGCTACAAAAGTTTGGTTGCTGACAGAGAAATCTGCAGAACTTGAACTACTGAAAGTACAACGCATTCGAATGCAAGAACGATTTTTACAGTGATCAGGTTCACGCAGACTATTTAGGTTCTGACCCCATAAATACCTAAGGATGACCTTTTTAGCCATATTTATCGATTTTCAACACTAGATAACCCTAGAGAGCGAGAGAAAAGGAGGAAACACAAGATTCAAAGGAATTCTCATGTTAGGATTGATTCAAATATGCTAGGGTTAACCATCAAACATCGGATTAAGGTAGGGGATTCTTCTTGAATTCTTTCATTAAAGCTAGCAAATATATTTTATGTATGTTTTTTATTTTCTTGATAATTATATGGTAGAAAATTGTTAATTCTTGATTTCCTTTTGAACTAAATACATGTTTTATGTTCAAGAAATCTTGTTCTTGAATTTTACAACCATAGTATTTGAAAAGTTAAATGATTTTCTTATGATATTCATTTGTGTTTCATTTACAAACCCTAATTCTTGAATAAATTATGTTTTACATTCAAGAACATGTTTTTCTCTCCAAGAATCAAAAGTTTGAGAAAACCCTAGAATTTGTGTTCCACAAAAGTAAAGATTTCTTGATATGATATTTTGCATATTTTAATTCATTTATCATTATACATGGAAAATTGCAAAATTTTTTACCAATGGATTTTTATAGAAATTATGATTCGTTGAGTATACGATTTTTGATAAAGTGGTGGTTTTTATGTCTTTTTATAGTTGACTTTGAAAGTTATCGTAGAGTGTTAGATGTTAGTCTATCTCAGTGGAGGTGAGATGGTTGCCTAAAACTCGTAGAGGGTGAGATACTATTGTTCACGTGAGTCCGAGGCTGAGGGATACTATATCATTTTTGGGAACAAATTCATCAATGTCGTATGAGACAGTACATGTCCTTCCTAAATTTGTTTGTGATGTGGCCCCACCAGGAATGATTGAGATTATTTGTGTTTGTGATGGGTGAACAAGGTGGGTTCGTTATGTGGATTTTTGAGAAGCAACCAATATACATAAAACACTTGAGATGATGTTTACTGAATTATTCTTTATTTACTTTGATTCTTAAATGTTTACTTATGTTATTGAACTATTATATTTTGTAAATCGGAGATCTTTATAACTGACATTGTTTTACTTTCAAAAGCTATATATGTTATTTTTAAAAAGAGACTTCTCTATTCTATGTTTTCAAAACCTTGTTTGATTTTGAAAGAGATTTTCTACGGGCTTTTATTCATCCCCTACAACCCACACTTTCAAATTTTAGAATAGAATATGACGTTGAGTTGAATGAACATGTGAACTTCGAGACTGGGGTGGACCAGGATAGAGATCTCGGAGCCGAGATTTAAAATTGATACTTAGCTTTTGAACTTGAAATTAGTTCCTAGGCAATGTAATTAAACATTTGGCAGTTTGTCATTTATTTTGATACTCGGAAAATTACTTGTTTAGTTTTTTTTTTTTTTTGAGAGTTTTATTTATGAATGAGATATAGTCAATGTTTCTTATATTTTTGAATTTTTTTTAGTTACTGTCATGGTTAGATGACTCATAGATAGATAATGTTTAGATTATGGAATTTGGGACATTACATAATCGCAAAACTTAAAGCACTTTACTTTGAAAAAATGAATAATGAAGAACTAATATCTATAAATAATAAATACCCAATTTTTATGTATGCTTAATACTTAAACGAGTTGATATATTTCACCCGAATATGACCGGTGTAACAAGCGAATTTACCCGTTTATCACCCGAACCTGTTAAGATCGAACTCAAATTCACTAATTTGGTATCGATTTGTATTGAATAATCAGGTCATATTGTATTTTTTTTCATACGTATAATGCTCGTTTGGTAGATGTATTATGAGGGGATTAAATATTGGATTGTACTATTTTTTATTTAATCGGACCTAATGCTTTGTTTGATAAGCAAATTTGATACCGTATTAATTTCAAAAACGTTTAACTAATCGCATACTTATCGTATATTTTTTATATGATAGACCTGCATTATGGAAGTATTTTAATACCACCAAAAGATGTGGTATTATAATCCAACTCAAATGTATTATTTTACGCATGTACTATTATAACCCTCCAACAAATAAAATCAAGTTGTCATTAATGTAACAAACACTGATTGAGGGTATTTTTGTTAATTAAACATTAATCCGATGAAATAAATCTCTAACCAAACAACCGATTGAATTAAATAATTATTATCCAACGTTTATGTTGTGTATTGCCAAACAGTAGATATAATTACGTATTATTCTAATACCTTATTTAATCTTTTCTTTTGTCCTGCTATATTGTATTAGACTGAATTATTTTATATAATTCATCTATTTCTAATACGGCAATCAAACAAACCTTAAACAAAAAAAATGGTTGAGGGGATAAACTTGATTTGGCAAAATCAAATAGATAAATGTGTAAAACCCTAACGACCGACTGACAAAAGTGTGGTGAGAAGATACTAGGTTCCAACTTCCAATTACAGTACCTAAATTTTTCATTTTTATTAATTAAAAAACATACGTATAAAATTATGGATTAAAGCGCTTACCGTCACACCAAAAATTACATATGTTAGTGAATGAACAACTTTTTTTCTTTTACTTAGCTCAACAACAAGCGGTTACAGGTAGAATTGGTTAAATCATCCACCGAGTCTCGAGGGAGATTTGCTTCACCTTTTCCCAAGCTAACATAAAATAAGAATTATTACTAGCCAATATAATTGCTTAGATAAATTCATAAATCATCAAAGTACAAACATAGATGTAGTTGGAATTATAATTGTTTTTTTGTAACAAAAAAATACTAATTAAATTGATTATTCCAGTTTTTTACATTAGAAACTTCGTCAATTTTAGTTGACCAAATGTAATTAAGCATTATATAGATCAATTTAAAACAATTGCATTTTTAAGGGAGAAAATTCTGTAGTGCGACTATTGTTATGGTTGATTTTAGATATTGAGCGACTCATATTTACTAAACTCAAAAATCAATGGACTAATATGGCATGAATATATTAAGAATTTCGAATGTACATCTAATAGAGATGTTTTATCAAGAGTTAGTAATAAATATTTGGACTAAATTTTTTAATCGAACCAAAATTAAGGCTATTAACTAGTGCCAACTAATATGTTATAACACTTTAGATTCTGATACATAGTGAAAAGAAACCGATCTCTTGGAAGTAACTAAAAATTCTAGTTTCGTTAAGAGAATAATTTATTTTAATGACGTAGGTAGAAGTGTTATTCATTAAATATATGGTAAGAAAAAAAGAATTTATTTCAACGACGAGACAAACTAATAATTCAAAGGCCCGATTATATTAGATTTTCAAAATTAAATTTTAATAGCAATTTTCTTTTTAAGTAAGGTAATCTTAATAGCATTACTCCAATTGCATTGACATTACTGTTATTCTACAATCATACCATTTTATACCCATGCTGGTTGGTAGAGCCAACACTTTGTAGGTACACCACTTTTTACCAACATCAGTACACTAACCAAGGAGGAATTTCTTTTTGTTTCATCGCATAGTTTCAATTAGTTTGAAAATAAAAATAATTACAATGTATTCGAAAATATTTGTAAAAAAAAAATAATAAATAATTTTTTTTAATTATTTATGAAACATTGCACGATAAAACACCGAAACATTCTAAAATACTTCGAAAAACAAGAATATTAATATTCTCTCACTAATAAGTGGCGATTTTCATTGAAACTGAAATATTTTTGTGGGTTTAGTGGAAATAAAAAGACATTTCACTTGGATGCAAAACATTTGAGTAGAGACAGTCAGGGGTCGGAGCCATGTTTGCTGGTGTGGGGGCAGTTGCCCTCACATGCATTGCTAAAGAAACAAAACTATGATTCATATATTATATTAGAATCCATACACGGGTCTAACTTCTAATGCTTTCTGTAAGTTAGTGATCACCCGTTGGAACGACACCTACTAGTCGTAGTTAGATTTTTTGAAACTTTCAACTTTGCAAGTTTCAAGAGATATCCGCAGGTCAAAGGAACCCAATGGCCAGCTCACATAACTGAAAAAACTTGTTCATCCATCAAATCTGGTAAGAGGGAAATTCTTTGGGTCGGTTTGGTTAGGAAGAAAAAATTATGGAAAGTAAAAATAATAGAAAGTGAAAAAAAAAAGAAAATAAAATGATAGAAAATATTTTTTAAATACATCTATTTGGTTAGTAGGAATGTTAATCGAATTAGCTCGAATCGGGTTCGAGCAAAAACTTGTTTTTTAATTGAACTTAAAAAATTGTTCAAGTTCAACTCATTTAGGAAACAAGTTGAGCTTGAACAAGCCAAAAACAAGTCGAATTCAAATATTTGCACATAAATGAGTCAAGTCTATCGAGTTTAAACCGAGCTTGTACGACTTGTTTTATAAACGAACCTAAAAACTTGTTTAAATTCAGGTTCGTTTAAAAAACGAACTGAACATGAACGAGTTGAACCGGAGCCAAACTCAAGTGAAACTCAAACAGCTCAGTTTGATTAACAATCATATTTGTTAATATATTTATATGTATTTTTTAAAAAATATTAGTGTGCGTATTTTTTAATATATTAGTGTATATATTTTGATGTATTATTATGTGGATATGTTTAGGTAAATTAGAGAGAGAGAGTATGTGTTTGTGTTTGGTGTATATTAATATTCTCTCACTAATATATATTAATTCTTTAGAAATCGTAACGTTTTAGTTAAAAAAAAATAAAAATCACCTTGATGCAAAACTTTTGAGCAGACACGGTCCCATTTGGATTAAAGAACAGTAATGTTATGTTTATCAAGGTTTTTATTCTAAGTAATGTGACATAATTTTTATAATTAAATATTAATGAAATTCACTTAACTGATGGTGAAAAATTAAATCACATCACTTAAGATGAAAAAATTTGTAAAAAATCTTGGTAAGTATATCAGCCTTGATTAAAAATAACTTAATTCTTTGAACATCATTGCTATGCTACTCAAATTTTATATCTCAAATGCAAATAAAATTTTCTATCTCAAATTTCAAGTCATGTCCTGTGGGAGGTGAATCAGACTGCAAATTTTATGGTTGATTGGACTTGCCCTCAGTAGCTCAACTAGCGATTTCCTGATTCATCATCCTTTCCTTCTGGAATTGTTGGCATCCTCGCCTTGGATGCTCGACAGACTCCTCACGTTAGTCGGTGAGTTTTATTTTCATTTATATTTTCAGTTCTTTTACTATGTGGGGAGTCCACACTCTCTGTTTATTTATTTTTCATGTTTTTTGTGGTGAGTCATCACTTTACTTTTACTTTGACTTTCTTCCTCTCACTTTGTATTTTTAGAAGCTTGATTTTATGTCATCCTTCCTTGTATTTTTTTATAATTATATGTACAGGTAAGGATTCTGTCAAACCGGTCCACCCACACACTAGATGGGTTTGAATAAAAAAAATAATACATATACACCACACATGTCACTTTGTGGATCCCAAAAAAAATCATATAGGTTTTTAATTTTGAACAACGCAGCATTTGTCTTCTTTGAAACGGTATCCACCAGTCAAAGCTGGATTTTGTTTTAAGCTTTTTTCAAGAGCTATCCACTCGTCAAAGGGACTAAACTCATCATCAACTAATTCTGGTAGCAACTTGGCCGGCTGAAAAATAAAAGAAAGACTTGGGTACCAAAATTATTGTTTTCAGGATAATATTATTATGACAAATTACTTAATGAAAAGTTTTGATTTATATTATATAATTTAGAATAAATTGTAACATAAAAGAATAAAACTGATGCAATTACAGATCAGGAATATATATTGAGTTTTATAGATTAATTAGTAATTGTTTGTTCCTGAAGGCACGGTGTAACGAAAAATTAAATTAAAATTCGAAGAATATTACATTGCCTAAAAACACTTTAAAGTGAAGCTCAAACCAAATCCTTGACTACTTTTAAACACACACACAAAGAATGCCCCATTGATTAGTTTCTTGACCATTCTTGATTTTAAATCTGTTGAAATTTTGATAATTGGATTAAAATTTAATTCATATATTGATGATAATTTTGAGATTTTTCTTTGATTATTATTTTTTATTCAGTTATTCTTGGAGAACAATAGACATTTGAAGTCCCTCCCATAAATTAGTGTTATATCTATTAAAGGAGACGATCGAAACCCAAGCATCAAACAAATCATTTTGGTAGTCAGATGTGTTGAATATTGAACGTGGAAGCTGCCTCAAGATATTGTGGAACAAAAGAAGTCGATAATTTGAAGGAAAAAATAGCATTACCAAGAGTAAAGTGACACACACAATTCATTTAGGAGGCCAAATAAAATTCTTGGTGCAAAAAAAAAATAGCAAAATCTCCTCTAAAACTTATGAAAATGTCAACTTATATACACAATTTACATACTTTATAATCGAAACCTAAAAGTTTCTAAAAAAAGCAAATCCTAATACATTAAAAAAATCAAAAAGAAGCCAAAATACTATAACTAATAGTTCGGTTATGTTGCCAAGGACCAAAGCAATATCATTGACATAACACAATTCACTTTTCATTATATATATCATCATAAACATGAAAACTTCTAGGTCCCATCAATTAATCAACTGAATATGGATTGATTATGCTATAGTGTGATGAAATATGTCTTTGGGGATAAGTGGACCTCGAGCATAAAAGAGTTGGTTGTTCATCACTTCTAAATTCTAATACATTCATGGTTTAATTCTATACTTGAACTAAAGGGAAATTACACCTTCTCTTAAATTTCCAATAACTCAATTTGCCTCCTAAGGTGCATTCACTTTAACTTATTCATTAGGAAATGGTCATTATAGTCACACTTGTACAGTTATATAATATTAAGAATTTCTGACTAAAGAATAAGCCTCACATAGACAAAGAAAAACCAAGAAACCAAAGATAATCCAATCCAAAACCCAAATAAATTAGACAATTTGAAACAATTCAATAGTCATCCATGCATTTCTTCCGATTAGAGCAGAATGGAGATAAACAAGTATGACTTGATATTAAAGTAGGAAACATTTTTTGTTTATTGTACCATATACTTAGGACACTTGGAAATCTAGTTTAATAGCCAAATATGGGTATAATGGAAGTAATTGAACTTGAATATTTATTCCTCACTTTTGATCTTATCCCACATTATTTCTGAGCAAAGAAAATAACAAAGAACAATGGAGAAAAGACACCAAACCTTGTTCTACCAATCACACAATTTTTTATTTTCTTCTCATTACATGAAACAACCACCGATATATACAATATTATCTCATCCCCCCTCAATAGCCTATAAATTGAAAGCATTACATAGATTTACATAGACACATTATACAAATTAATGTTAGTATTTGACATTAGGTTATTAAAACATATTTTGCCTTCACACTATGCTAATGAAAATTTTGATGTCTTTCTCTCATGATACAATGATCTTCACGCAAACAAAAGTAGGGCTCTAATCTGTTTGTCTAGTGAACCAAAAATTAAGTTGTGTACTTTCTGAAATGTAGACTATTAATGATAAAGTTTATGAATGTAATAATTCTCTTAATCACGATATTTTTTCATAATGTTATCTAGTATGCAAAATGAATTTGGGTTTATATAGACAGAATAGTGACTGTTTCGGACAACCACCATAAAAGCTGATGCAACCAGTAGACAACATGCAAACCAAAAGATACCATTTATGTCTGCTTAATGATGAACATACACAAAATTCAAATTCAAAAAGGATGGAAATTTAAATTCGAATTAGTGTGAATTTTGAATTCTAACGGACATAAATTAAATTCGGGTTGAGAAATTAAGAACCCATTTCGTAAACAAATTTCTCTCAAAATATAAGATTGAATCTGAATCACACTCGTACCCAAGCCCGAGCAGGCGACGCTGGCCATGCGCGCGTGTGGTCTAACCTAAGCTCATGTAGGTCCTCACTTAACTATAAAATTGTGGTGCCCCTTGGGGCTTAACACGTAGAGTAAACTTTGAATATATATGCTTATCAAATATTTCTTGCCCAACTAATGTGGCATTAGTGTTATATATACCACATTGTCCGACTTCTATTTTCACAATCAATAGGGTTATTTTAAAGTCTATTTTCTCATTCACCTCTTATTTGATTAAAGCAAATGCATATATATTAAATTATTCTCCTCACAAAAGTACAACACGAACTCACAAAAAATTACTCAACCACTACAATTTAGGCTTCATGTCCCAAAACTCAATTTTTTATTGTCCAAAAAACTACTATAGTCCAACAGTATTATTTTGGGACAGAAATTTCAGAAGATAATGTATTATTTTATTGAAAGAGTGATAAGTGAACCCAAAAAATTAGAATACTCTAAAATTTTCACATGGACGAATCCGTGATTATCTAGGAACAAGAAAAATGATGGAGAAGTAAAGAGGCGCCCCCAAGGAATCGTCTAATTTTGATACTTTACTGATATTTATCATATTTATAGATATTTTTATCACTATTATAGTACCGAAAATAAGTAATAAAAATAATCACAAAAATTGTAAAAATAGTCACCACAATGTGATAAAAAAATTTAATTCTAAAATGACCCATAAAAAATTAAAAAAAATACTGATTAAAATACTAAATTTGGAAGATATAATACCACATTTTTAATTCAATACCATAGTCAAGTCCTTTTATCTTTAGTGTATGTCTGTTCAATGAAAACGTATGAGTGAAAATAGGAGGAAAGAAAGTTCTTCCAATTATTTAGCTCGGAGGGAAAAGGTGGTGTATAGGAAAAGGCCATGGATGGCAAATCCATCCACCTGCCATTTTTTATTCTTCCAAAAATGGACGGACAGTGGAAAGAAAGTAAGGTAATCTTAATAGCATTACTCCAATTATATTGCCACTACTCTTATTCTACAATCATACTATTTCATATCCATGTGGTAGGATCAACACTTTGTAGGTACACCACTTTCCAGCAAGGGTCGGGGCTATGTGCGCTAGTGTGGGGGCAGTTGCCCTCACATATGCGTTGCTATAGAAACAAAACTATGATTCATATATTATATTAGAATTCATACACGGGGCTTAACTTCTTTTGTTTTTTTTATGAGTGAGTGATTCACTGGTCCTTTTATTTATTTACTTTTGTACTGAATATATATATATATATATATATAACAATATATATATATTTGCTGAGTCGAGTACGTCT
>CM042186.1:8302513-8314728 GCA_023539305.1 Ilex asprella | reverse complement strand
TTTTTCTAAAATGGAGGCACATCCTTGTTTATTTTAAAAAATTCCTCTTTCTCTTTCTGGGTATGTCATTCACTCATCATGTTTGAGTCTTGAGTGGATGAACATGAATGAATTCTTAAATGGAGACAAGAAATAGAGGGTATGAAGTGTAATCTCTGAGCTATGCTTGGAGAACTACTTTTCAAAATAACACACATCACATACTTGACTTCAAGAATTTTTTTTTTCAACAGGTGTATGGGTCAATTTATACGCACCCCAACTAATTTTTTCATCGATCCAATTAAAGGCAGACTATTAACATTGAGACTAAAATATTCATGAGAGATAAATTTCTCATGGTTTAACCCTTAAGAATTATTAATTCAAATTCAAGACATCTGAATTTAAAACACGTTCTTATTACTACTTGAATTATCCTTAAGTTCACTCCAACAATTTTATCATGGGATGCATTGGGTGACCAGAATTAATTTCAAAGGGTAGTGATGGAGACCTTTTTTGGATATTAGACTCTTCAATTGGGAATAGTGCGACACCCTTTTTTGTTTCCCACTTTTTTGGTACCATATTAAAAATAAAAAAAAATTAAATGATTATAACTTTTTATTCCAAAACTAATCAATTTCACCCAAAAAAATGATAAAAGAACTTACAAGGTGAATGCATTCCAAAAATTAATAAATTTTATAAAAAGGTGGTACCAAAAATTAAAAAAATAATAAAAATAAAAAATCTAAGTGTTATGTGCGTACAAACTTCAATTCGTTGGAGGATTGTGCTAGAAACTTGGATGAGATTGGATTATCATTTTCATCCCATTTCATCCACATGGGTTAGGAAGGCATAAATCATCTTCATTTCGAGTTCTTCACTTTGTTCATTTTTACCGGTACGTAATTTTTTGGGACCCACAAAAAAAATTCTTCATTCAAAAATTCTTATTTTGTTATGAAGCTAAAAAAAATTTGATTTTGTTATGAGAAGAAGATGTAATGATAAAAAATTATCCACTGATTTTTTTGAGTTTGGAACAAATTTGACTAAAAAAGTAAATAAATTTTCTTAAAATATGTTCCACCAAAAAAAAAAATTCCAAACAAAGCATTAACAATAGATTTGATGATAGCTGATGATCTTCTTAGTATGAATGTTCAATTTCTTGAACTCAAACACCTTTCGGTCTTGGGTCTTCGTTGTTCGTCTTTTGCACCATCGAAGAGATTGAACGAGAGTGACTGATTGGTGAATGTACAGTTCTTTCATTTGCATATGAGCTGGTGCGAGAAGGACAGTTTGGTCTTTGTATTGGCTTATATTGTTGGTGAGATTTTTATACCACATTCACTGTGTGGTATTAAATACAACCACATGGATGGGATGAGTGGCAACTGTTCATACCACATTGTCTTATACCATTGATTTTTTTTTTTTTAACCGGACCAAAAAAAAAAAAAACAAAAACAAACAAGGTAATAAGTGGTGTCAGGACTATTTTTGCCTTATCTCGATCCCTTATACTAGCCTAATCCTCAAGCAAAATATGTTTTATCCCTTTTATAGCTAATTTATTATTTTTGTGAATATTTTTATTATTATTATTATGAGTGTTTTTATTACTGTTATGATAACTATTTTTACCACTTTTTTTGGTACTACAGCAGTAATAAAAATACCACAACGTAATAAAAATACACAAAAAAATATGATAAATATTGATACAATATCAATTTTTTTTATACTGTAGAAAAAAAAACTAGGCAAGCACCGACACAAACAAGGCCCAAAGAAAACAAAAATCTAAAAAGCATAAACTTATTTGGTACGGTTTTTGTAATGTTTTGTTAAAATATTTTCATACTATTATTTTTATTTATTTTAAAATATTACTTTAAGTAGCATTTCTCTTTGTATTTTTTGTTTTTTGATTTTTTTTTCTTGGATGGAGTTACTCTTTTTTTTTTCTAACCTTAATCACATTGAATATAATGTACAATACATTTAAATAAAGAGTATACTTTTATGTGGTAAAGTGCATCTACATTACTTTTACATAATAATAATTAAACATTCTTGTATTTTTTTAATAAAATTATTATTTTTTGCTTAAGAAAATTACTTAAATTACGTTACTAAATAGTACCTTAAGCTTGCATCCACACAACTCTCAGAATAGTAGTCATTAAAACGACGATTTACAAGATTAAAACTTGAAGAACTTAAGTGAGATAACATTTTGGGGTAGCAAGTGTGATAATATTAAACAAATTATTATTAATCTGAAAAACATTTTTATTGTTTTTTGATTTGTAAGGCCCAGTTTGGTAACATTTTTATTTTTTATTTTTCAAAAACGAAAATTAAATTTTTTTTTTTTTTGAAAATTGCCCCTCGTTTATAAAACGGTGGCAAAAAAAAAACAAAATCAATTACCTAGCAAGTTTTTTTTTTTGTTTACTCTAAAAATAAAAATAAAAACGAAAACAATACCAAACGGAGCCTAAGCTAGCTAGTTAGATTTTTAAAATTTTAAAAGTATTGTGTATGGAAAAGTGTTAAATCAAGCTTTCTAGACTAAGAGTTGTCTCGTAAATGCTAAATATAAAGACTTTGTATTTGATACGAAATTAAAGAAGATGGTCATACATTAAATATATAAAAGAAGCTAGATATTAAGAAAATCATCTACCTTGATTATAGAAGCAGCAACCATCAAAAGGACTTGCAAATTGGGCACTAAGGAGGGATTTCTAATGTCATACTGAAATTTGACTCAAAATCTCTAATAGACTCTATCACAAAAGGGTCTGAGATGATTATTAGGAAGATATAACCAATTTTAAAGAACATTTCACGTTACGTTAGTCAAATTTGAAGGTGGTAGACGGTCACTAACATGACCACTCGTCATATCGTTGCAACTATGGCTTGTGGAACACTTCCTCTTCAATGGCTTGAGAACTTGCCTCTGCAGCTTTTAGCACACTTATCTGTAAAAAAACTAGGATGGGTATAGGCTAATTGTTTTGTAAGCAGTTGGATATGCCTGAAATTTAGTTATGCTAATGAAACTTTTATGTCCTGACGAAAAAGAAAAGAAAATATGAGGCCCTTTCAGATGGGCCCAAAGAACCCACAGATTTTGCTTCCACTTGGGCTAGGCCTGCTTGCACCATTCTTATAGCACTGGGCCGCAAATTTGATGGTAAAAGAGTACTGCACTTGAAAGCTTTTAAAGCATTATTATCCAGAAAAAAATAGCAAAATAATACTCAGCTGAAGTTCTTCGAAGGGGATGCCGAGCCGAGCCGTGTTATAGTTAGATTGTATCATTTTAGGTTTTTTCGTATTTTGGTTATGCCATTTTGAGCTGACTTTACTATCAAATTAACTCATTAACAATTCAAAATGGTAGCTCAAGTGTTAACAGAGACGAATTATAAATTAGATCTCTTGAAATCAAATTTTGACAATCCCTTAAGATTAGGTTAAGAGATATTTATCTGTTATGAATATTACATGGATGTCCTGTCTTTAATCGGAAAAGGAGGAAATTAGTGAAGGTGCGCGTAAACTGATTCGGACACCTCTGGCCATTTAAGCAAAACAAGAAAAAAAAACTTGTGAACCAAAAATCCCAAGATTAAGACTTCCTTCCTTTTCTCTTAGCTTAATCTCACCACATATGGATGTCTCATAAAGTAAAAAAAATGCTAGATCAACACCTTAAAAACATTAAATTAATTAAAACCAATTAATTCTACAACAATTCGTATAAATATTGTATTATAAAATTAAAAAAAAAATTAGACATTTTGATTGGCCAACCACATTAAAATGTGTTTATTGCATGAAAATCGTCTTATTCGCACTAATCAATCATATCATTTTCAAGTTTGTGTCATAATACTTAAATTCTATCAAAAATTATAGTTAGTAGGTTAAATTCTCAAATTATAAAAGCATAAGGACAATCATGATTGATCTAATCTTCATCTACTTTAATCTAATAGTATAAAATTCATCATATTATTTTTTCGCTCAAAAACATAATATTCTCTGCACGCCAAATAACTCAATCAACACACTTACAAATGCCAAATAATCTACAACTCTATGTCTTTTCTCTATTTATTTTTATCTTAAATTGCATAATTAAAAAAATCAAATTAATATTTAAAATATAAATATTATAAAATTTTAATCTTTAATTTTTAATATTACATAATATATTCAAATACGAGATATCACTAGCCGCGGAATAAGTCATACAAAGTTGTCATCCTTATTGAGGCCCATTGTACTTGCATCACTCTTGGCCCAACAATTTAATCAGTGAGGTAAGCAAGGCCAGCTCACGACCCGCTCCGAAGAAACCCATATATTTGTAGGTTTTTCTTCAGCGGAATGATAGAGAATTAAATAGCCACAGTTTCTCAATCAGTGTAATCAGAACCGGACCATATTAGTTGGTTGGACCGGTTGAACTGTGAATGGGGATCTAAAACAGTCCGATTATTTATTTAGACCGCCTAAAGATCGAAAACGGTCCGATTATTTAATTAGACCGCTTAAGAATCTAAATCTGACCCGTTTTTTTTCTAAAACTGGTGAACCGAAAATTCCTAAAACCAATCCGTTCAAAACAATACCAGTCCAATTGTATTTGTCTTCGTCTTCTCTGGCTGGTTCAAAAAGATTTCAACCCCTTCATCTTCGTCTTCTTTTGTCTGCAATGTTTTCAGATCTAACTCTAACAATGCCACAACACAGATCTCAACCTCCTTCTCAGCCATTGATCTCCTCCTAAACTTTGTTAGTCTTCTTCCTCTCTCTCTCCTTCTCTCTCCATGTGCATACACACACGGTTAACCTATACAGACACTCAACAGTCAAAAAACTCCATACACTATACACTACACAGTAATTTTTATTATGATTGTGAATTTTTAACTAAATTATTATGTTGTATACTTTTTTTAATTTTTTTTATTATACAACTGGTACCACCAATTAATCCAACAGTTGAACCATTGACCCGGTCCCTTTGTCAGTTCGATGTTCGGTCCGATTCTGATAACACTGTTGCCAATAATGTATCTAATCAGACTAATGGGTTGAGTCCAAAATAATGACCATCACCCATTAAATTTTAGGAAAATTTGGAAGTCAGTACAAAAAATTAGACTTTTTTGAGCTAAACTACATTAAGGAAACTTATTTAACCGTAAGTACATTTTATTGAAAAAAAAGACTAAAATGATATTTATTACTTCATTACTCTCTCTCCATTATTTTGTCACTCTTTCTTCCCTGTTTTCTCTCTATTTATTTTTTTTTCTCTCTCATATTGATATATTTTTTTAAATATGTAACAATTTGATTTTATTTTTTCATCTCTTTCTCCCACTATTCTCTCTCTCTCTCACTCCCTCTCCCCTTATTTTCTTATTTTCTCCATTTTTTCTCTTCTTATATCAACGTTACAATAACACAATTACACTAATCAGTTACACCAATTAGTTACAATTACCCTATAATACACTAAATAATTACTCATGTGTTCTAATAAATCAAGTAGTTACACTAAACAATTATACGAAATTACAACATCAACTTAATTTGTCATTCAGTTATTTACATAAATTAAAAAG
The DNA here is from genome assembly GCA_023539305.1 of Ilex asprella. NCBI lineage: Eukaryota > Viridiplantae > Streptophyta > Magnoliopsida > Aquifoliales > Aquifoliaceae > Ilex > Ilex asprella. The sequence goes on along the minus strand of CM042186.1, from coordinate 8,309,074 downwards.
TTACACCATTTAGTATCACGATATGGTTACTCCAATTATATACACCAAATTGGGTTTATTATTACACAAAAGACTTTACTATTATATTAAATTTGGTATATATAATTGGTGTAATGATGTCGCGATACTAAATAGTGCAACTATTTAGTTTATGCAAAAAACTGAATGACAAATTGAGTCGGTGTATAAATTTGTATAATTGTTTGGTGTATTATAAGACAATTATAACTGACTGGTGTAACTGATTAGTGTAATTGTGTTGTTGTAATATTGATATAAATAAAGAGAGAAATGGTTAGAGAAAATAGGAGGAGAGCGAGAGAGAGAAAATAGAGAGAGAGATGGAAAAATAAATCAAATCTTACATATTTGAAAAGAAGATGAATTATCAATAACAGATATAGAGAGAAAATATGGAAGAGATGGGGAAAGTAATGGAGAGAGATGGAGAGAAAATAGGGCAGAGATAGTAAGAGAGTCTAATGAATTTTTTTCATATTTGATTAAATATATCTCTGCCCATCAAGAATGCATAATTTAAGAGAGAGTATTTAGGTAAAATAGTTTTGATTTCATTTGAATTTTGTATCTAAACACAATATATTTTATTAAAATTGAATTTCATAGAGTAAACAACTATTTCATATATTTTTCCTTAAATAAGTCTAAAAAATTGTATCCACAACAAAAAAAAAAAAATGCTAAATTTTATGATTCATTCATTATATGAACAAGCAGAACACAGTCCACATGACTTGTGGGTCATGTCCAATTGCTAATGCTTGGGATGTGGTTGGTTAAGTGATACTGGTCCTCTTAATTTCTTTAGGGGCTATCAATGTGTGTGTGAGAGAGAGAGATGCATTATTCATAAAAATTTCAATTAACTATACTACACACATGAAGGGTACGCACCAAGTTTATTGCGATGCAATTTGTTACCAAGTTCATAGACTCCTCGCATTCTACAACATTGATCGTTTTGGGCAGGGTTCACCAATTTTAAAAGTGAAATTTGGAGCTGAGTCCTCTTTGGTAAATTTATAATGACTTGAGTTTGTCAAGAAGATTTATTTGATGATAAGTCTGTTTTTTTTTTATCTTACTAATAAGTACTTAAGTCCACTATTTTTTTAAATCTAAAAAATATCCTTAACAGTTTTATTCTATCTAATATAGAAACCTTAAAGACCTTGAAAGTAACATTAAATTAATTTCTTAAATTAGAAATTATTATCCTTTAATTCACTCTTAAATTGAAATTAAAATTTATATTCTCTCTCTCTCTATCTCTAGAAAATCATCACGCCAGTACAACAAATCTTTCTACTTGAATATCATTTCTTCCTCTATAGCATCAAAATCAGTAGGGTTTAGAACATCATCAATAACTGCCATATCTTTTACTACATTCTGGTCATCATGACCTTCTAACATTGAACCAAAAACTTATTTCTCATGAATACAAAAATTTATTTCTCATACACATAAATAGCAAAAAAATTGAATTTAAGATCTTAATTGCACAGCAATAAGAACAACAGAAACTTGGCTATACCTGATGCAAGAATGGATATGGGGCAATTGATAGGGGATAAAGTTCAACCGAATGCCAAATCTGCTAGTGCAACTATTTAGTTTATGTAAAAAGGTTGAAAAATTTGTTCAATGTGTTATTAGTTGGATTCTCAATTTTATTTTTATTTAATTTTTGATAAATAATTCTCAATTTTTTTTAATGTTTCATGTTACTAAGTTTTTTTGTTGTCCATGTTACTATTTTTTCTAATTGACTATGTTATTTTTTTTTTCATGTTACTATTTTTTATTGAACATGTTATTACTTTTTCAATGTTACCTTTTTTTATGTTGAAGAATTGGAGACTTCTTCATCTGGTTATGAGTTTGAATGCTACTTTTTTTATTTTTAATTTTATTCAATGTTCCATATTGATATTTTTTTGTTATTAAACATGTTATTGTTTTTGTTAAGCATGTTATTATTTTGTTAAGCATGTTACTATTTTTGTTGAACATGTTACTATTGTTATTTTTTTAAAATATTAGTATTGAATGTTACTATTTTTTTTGTGTTTAAATAGTATTATTTTTTTGGTGTTTAAATGATAACTTTTTTTTATTTGATTGTTACTATTTTTTAATGTTTATCAAACTCCTAAAATTTAGAATTTTTTAATTTTTAGTTTTACTTAACTTCTAAAGGTAAGGAATAGTCTGGTAAAATTGACAAAAAGCAGACTTCATAACAAGTAAGTGTCATTAATAGACTTAAGTCCAAATAAGTTTATATAAGGGGACCGACTTCCAAATTTTTCATTTTAAAGCATGAAAAATTGAAATTAATTGTAAAAAAGTACACAAAAAAATGTAGAATAAAAAAGTCCTTAATTTGGATACATATTTGTGTCCAAGTACATTATTTGAATTTTTCAGATTTTCTTGTGACCTTTCTGTCATCCCTTGATCTATGCATTTTTTTTTTGAAAAGTGGTTCTTTTTTTAAATTACATTTATGCATTAAACATCTCATATGTTTATAAGATTATTTTAATATTTTATTTATTTATGTATTAAACATCTTCTAAGTTTAGAATTTATCATTTTGTTTGAATTTCAAAATTTGAAACCTTATCTTTGTGGAGTTAATTGTAAAAAAGTAGACAGAAAAAAATATAGAAGAAAAAAGTCCTTAATTTTATTTGTGTTAGAGTACATAAATTGAATTTTTTGAATTTTTCTTAGACATTTATGCTCCCTTAATTCATGAGATTAATTTTTGGAAACTGATTTTTTTTGTCAAATTATATGTATGCATTAAAAATTTTCCTAATTTAATGGAAGATTTGACCCGTTCGTTTTTTTAAGGATAAATGTATGCATTAAAAATCTTCTAATTTAATGGAAGATTTGATTCTTTGATTCTTCATAATTTAATGAAAGATTTGATTCTTACATTTTTTGTGAGGATAAATGTATACATTAAAAATCTTTTAATTTAATGGAAGATTTGATTATTTAATTCTTCCGTTTATTGATAAGATAAATCAGTTGATTTGAATTTTAAATTTTACAGCAGTATCTTTTTTTTTTTATTTTAAAGGTGATTATAATGATTTTTAATATGCGAACACTATATCAATGTAACAAGTCACTTAGACAAAATATTGTACTATTACATTTTGTTAAACATATATTTACATATAATTTCATTCAAACAATCCATTTCTATTTTGAATTTGTTACAACATCTACAAAATCACTAAACACTGTCTTTGCTACACTGTATTATTATACTATTTTTATTACACTGCGAGGAAAAAACAGTCAACAGTTAGGAAATAGACATAGTTTATTCACGCACAATGAATTAATATGGTAGAAACTCTATAGATGTTCAGGGAACAAGAACTTTCTGCCAAAAAAACACTAAAATCAAAATAAATGTAATAATATTTTAATTTTGAATAACCCATGATGTCAATACAAAAAAAAAAGTACACGAAATGACAAAGTTCAACAATCCAAATGCAGTCATAAGTAAAAAGAAGAGTGTGACGCGAAGATTTGTGTTCGATAAATCAAAGTTAGAAATCTTCAAAAAATCTGCATGCTCTGTTGCTGAATCAACAGTGAAGGATTTGACTCGAGTGGAAGCCGTCTCAGCTTTCATCTGCAGGCATTTCATGGAAGTTGCCAATGCCAAAGCTAAAATGGATTCAAAAAAATTATTTGCTGCAATTCATGCAGTGAACTTGAGGCCCAAAATGAATCCCTCCGTCTGATCATGCCCTTCGAAATCTATGGAGCATTGCTCTTGTAGTATCAAGGCATGAGGAAGAAAAAGATTATCATGAACTGACTTTCAAGCTCAGGAACTCTAATCGTGAGAAAATCTTCACCAATCTTGAATTTGTGCCCATGAAACCCCAAATCATCTGTCAATCGATGTATAGATCACAATAGAGACACCCTACCCTTGAAGTTTTTTATGGATGACAAAGAGTTGTAAAATTTTCTCCGAAGAAGATGAATCGGTTTTGTGATGAAGGAGTATAAAGATACCTGAAGACGTAGAGATTTTGAAATAAATGTACCTAAATTTCAACGGTTAAGATAAATGTATTTTTACAATTTTTAAGAAAAATAATTTTACAAAATGGGCATTTATGTCTTTGTAACTTAGTAGTGTAATTTTTTTCAAAAAAATTTTTTCTATGTATTTTTTTATAATTATGTCTAATTTGATGTACCGACTTCCAAATGACACTTAAAACATATTTTACAATACAAGTAAGTTATGTATCACTCAGGTAGCACTTCGGTTTGGGTTCTCGAATATCACAATCCACCCCTTTAAGCCCAAACATTTTTGTTTGAGCCTCTCTCCAAGTGAACATGGGCTGCACGGGAGTGAGTCCTAACACCTTAGGGTCTGTTTGGTATGTTTTTGGGGAGGGGTTTGGATTTGATTGTTTAAACTTGAATTTGACCCAAAGATGGGATTCAAAGATGAGTTTGAGGGGGTTAATGCTGTCCAAACCCATGTTTGGTATGTGCAGGGATATGACTATTATGATAATGTATTTGTATATAAATGATTATTTTGCCCCTAAATCAATTTAATCCAAACCCATGTTTGTTTACGTCTAACATTTACTTATACGAGAATACATACAATGAGCCAATTAAAAATTATATCTTCAATGAGACCCACTATATTTTCTAATTTTTTTTTAAGTATTAAAATTTCGAGTGAATTAAAATTCGATTCAAGTTAATTAAAATTTATTTTTTTACATATTAAAATTTGAGCCAATTAAAAATTATATTTTTTTACGAATTAAATTTTGGCTAATTAAAATTCTATTTGAGCAAATTAAAAATTATTTTTAATTTACTAAAGTCAAATTTTAATCAACTCGTATTGAATTTTAATCAGCCAAAATTTAATACATAAAAATATAAATTTTAATCGACTAAAATTTTAATAAATCGAATTTTAATTTACAAGAATTTTAATAAGTAAAAAAATATAAATTTTAATCGACTCGAAAGTAAATTTTAATTGGCGCTAACAACTCGGGTAAAGTTCAAATCGATTCAAATTTTAATATGTAAAAAATAAATTTTAATAGGTTCAAATTTTAATACGTTAAAAAAAATAAAATTTATTCCACTTCAATCGAATATTTTTGGGCTTTACCCAATTTGAATATATGAGGTATATATGATATATAGAGATATAAATGTCATTTGCATACTAAACTCCCAAACTCACATATGAAACCCACCCCCCCTTGGGTTTCATGAAACCCATGAATGAGGGTTTCATGACCGGGCCAAGATTGGGTCGGGTTTGACATCCTATCCTTACTTGAGGCATACCAAACATGGGTTTAAGGGGGTTTACTCCCTAACTCATGTTCCCAAACCCCCCCAAACCCCCATACCAAACACACCCTAGTTGTCACCGTTCCGATCCACCACACCGCCTGCACGGGAGTGAGTCCCATCACTTTATGTTGGTCTAATAGATTCACCCATTTATTATTCAAACATGTTAAGATTAAATTCAAGCTCATTAATTTTATTGTGTTAGATTTTGTCGGGTCTAGTGACGATCCAACCAATAGCAATTGACATCATTGGCATTGTGTTGTGCCTCACAGTTTAAATGCCTTAACATCTCTATAGACATAGCTCATGATATAGAAGAAGTTGGATAGGTAAAGAAACCAAGGTATAGACTTTCGAATGTCACAATCGACCCGCTCTAAAAGTCAACACATCCCCATGTGGTATCCATCCTTTACAACAACATAGAAATAATTACTATATTATTAAGTCAACAAATTAAATTCATTTGTTAATGTCCCAGTAACATTATTGTACTCAGTGTGATTATGTATACAGGTTAGTGACCATCTCTATTTAGCAAGGTAGAAAAAATATAAATGGTCAAACACCTCCCCCAACATTCTCACCTTAACGTTGAGGAAATTCTAGAAGCACCAATGATTCCAAATGTTAATTAAAAATAGGGCAGAGAGGTTACTATAAAGTCGTATGTAGTTGGCTATCAATATATTATTTGATACTCAAATCTACATCCCACCATTTTTTAATAAACGCCAGAACCATGCAAACAACAAAAGAATTGAAAAAGAAGAAGAAGAAAATATTACCATAAAAAGGGGCCAGTCAAAGAAAGAAGACAATGATTTATATAGCTTAATGTTGTGGATGTCTTGTATTAGAGTTCGATTCGTATATGCCTCGACATGCCAGGAACCATAGACTAAGCGTTTCTGGGGGTAAATTTTTTGGAACCCATGCTTGGTCCACAATGTAGACTGATGCTGCTTTGAAAGTATGCGATCGTACCAACACTAATGCACTGGATTCCATTAGAATTTTACAGTTAAGTGTGTTTGGGCAAGAGTAGTACTAGATGGGTGACTTGTTGACAAGTCCTCGTGTTGTACCCTTTTCCAAAAAAGAAAAGAAAAGAAAAGAAAAGGATGGTGCTTCAGAAATTTG